>CAMXCC020000007.1:77234-109334 GCA_947179155.2 Hedera helix
AAATATCGAAACGAATAGCAAGTTTCCTCAAATGAAGACTTGTGCGCATTGTAAGCATTGTTTTCAATGCGAGAGTGATAGGATTGCCCCTTTTGAGGCTAACCGATGTATGAAGAAGTAATATGAGTCTAATTCACCTATCTCTTTGCAAACGCTGAGTAAATATCGAAACGAATAGCAAGTTTTCTAAAATTAAGACTTGTGTACGTTGTACGCATTGTTTTCAATGCGAGAGTGATAGGATTGCCCCTTTTGAGGCTAACTGATGTATGAAGAAGTAATATGACTCTAATTCACCTATTTCATTGCAAACGTTGAGGAAATATCGAAACGAATAACAAGTTTTCTCAAATGAAGACTTGTGTGCGTTGTACGCATTGTTTTCAATGCGAGAGTGATAGGATTGCCCCTTTTTTAGGATAACCGATGTATAACGAAGTAATATGACTCTAATTCACATATTTCTTTGCAAATGTTGAGGAAATATCGAAAATAATAACAAGTTTCCTCAAATGAAGACTTTTGTGCATTGTTTTCAATGCGAGAGTGATAGGATTGTCCCTTTTGACGCTAACCGATGTATGACGAAGTAATATGACTCTAATTAACCTATTTCTTTGCAAACGTTGAGGAAATATCGAAACGAATAGCAAGTTTCCTCAAATGAAGACTTGTGTGCATTGTAATCATTGTTTTCAATGCGAGAGTGATAGGATTGCCCCTTTTGAGGCTAACCGATGTATGAAGAAGTAATATGACTCTAATTCACCTATTTCTTTGCAAACGTTGAGGAAATATCGAAACGAATAGCAGGTTTCCTCGAATGAAGACTTCTATCCATTGTAAGCATTGTTTTCAATGCGAGAGTGATAGGATTGCCCCTTTTGAGGCTAACCGATGTATGACGAAGTAATATGACTCTAATTCACCTATTTCTTTGCAACCGTTGAGTAAATATCGAAACGAATAGCAAGTTTCCTCAATTGAAGACTTGTGTGCGTTGTAAGCATTGTTTTCAATGCGAGAGTGATAGGATTCCTCCTTTTGAGGCTACCAGATGTATGACGAAGTAATATGACTCTAATTCACCTATTTGTTTGCAAATTTTGAGAAAATAACGAAACGAATAGCAAGTTTCCTCAAATGAAGACTTGTGTGCGTTGTACGCATTGTTTTCAATGCGAGAGTGATAGGATTGCTCGTTTTCAAGCTAACCGATGTATAACGAACTAATATGACTCTAATACACCTATTTCTTTGCAAATTTTGAGGAAATATCGAAACGAATAGCAAGTTTTCTCAAATGAAGACTTGTGTGCGTTGTACGCATTGTTTTCAATGCGAGAGTAATATAATTGCCTTTTTGAGGATAACCGATGTATAACAAAGTAATATGACTCTAATTCACCTATTTCTTTACAAATGTTGAGGAAATATCGAAACGAATAGCAAGTTTCCTCAAATGAAGACTTGTGTGCGTTGTACGCATTGTTTTCAATGCGAGAGTGATAGGATTGCCCCTTTTGAGGCTAACCGATGTATGACGAAGTAATATAACTCTAATTCACCTATTTCTTTGCAAATGTTGACGAAATTTCGAAACGACTAGCAAGTTTCCTCAAATGAAGACTTGTGTGCGTTGTAAGCATTGTTTTCAATGCGAGAGTGATAGGATTTCTCCTTTTGAGGCCAACAGATGTATGACGAAGTAATATGACTCTAATTCACCTATTTTTTTGCAAATTTTGAGAAAATAACGAAACGAATAGCAAGTTTCCTCAAATGAAGACTTGTGTGCGTTGTACGCATTGTTTTCAATGCGAGAGTGATAGGATTGCTCGTTTTCAAGCTAACCGATGTATAACGAACTAATATGACTCTAATACACCTATTTCTTTGCAAATTTTGAGGAAATATCAAAATGAATAGCAAGTTTTCTCAAATGAAGACTTGTGTGCGTTGTACGCATTGTTTTCAATGCGAGAGTAATATAATTGCCCCTTTTGAGGATAACCGATGTATAACAAAGTAATATGACTCTAATTCACCTATTTCTTTGCAAATGTTGAGGAAATATCGAAACGAATAGCAAGTTTCCTCAAATGAAGACTTGTGTGCGTTGTACGCATTATTTTCAATGCGAGAGTGATAGGATTGCCCCTTTTGAGGCTAACCGATGTATGACGAAATAATATAACTCTAATTCACTTATTTCTTTGCAAATGTTGACGAAATTTCGAAACGACTAGCAAGTTTCCTCAAATGAAGACTTGTGTGCGTTGTAAGCATTGTTTTCAATGCGAGAGTGATAGGATTCCTCCTTTTGAGGCTAACAGATGTATGACGAAGTAATATGACTCTAATTCACCTATTTGTTTGCAAATTTTGAGAAAATAACGAAACGAATAGCAAGTTTCCTCAAATGAAGACTTGTGTGCGTTGTACGCATTGTTTTCAATGCGAGCGTGATAGGATTGCTCGTTTTCAAGCTAACCGATGTATAACGAACTAATATGACTCTAATGCACCTATTTCTTTGCAAATTTTGAGGAAATATCGAAACAAATAGCAAGTTTTCTCAAATGAAGACTTGTGTGCGTTGTACGCATTATTTTCAATGCGAGAGTAATATAATTGCCCCTTTTGAGGATAACCGATGTATAACAAACTAATATGACTCTAATTCACCTATTTCTTTGCAAATATTGAGGAAATATCGAAACGAATAGCAAGTTTCCTCAAATGAAGACTTGTGTGCGTTGTACGCTTTGTTTTCAATGCGAGAGTAATATAATTGCCCCTTTTGAGGATAACCGATGTATAACAAAGTAATATGACTCTAATTCACCTATTTCTTTGCAAATATTGAGGAAATATCGAAACGAATAGCAAGTTTCCTCAAATGAAGACTTGTGTGCGTTGTACGCATTGTTTTCAATGCGAGAGCGACAGGATTGCCCCTTTTGAGGCTAACCGATGTATGACGAAGTAATATAACTCTAATTCACCTATTTCTTTGCAAATGTTGATGAAATTTCGAAACGATTAGCTAGTTTCCTCAAATGAAGACTTGTGTGCGTTGTAAGCATTGTTTTCAATGCGAGAGTGATAGGATTCCTCCTTTTGAGGCTAACAGATGTATGACGAAGTAATATGACTCTAATTCACCTATTTCTTTGCAAATGTTGAGGAAATATCGAAACGAATACCAAGTTTCCTCAAATGAAGACTTGTGTGCGTTGTACGCATTGCTTTCAATGCGAGAGTGATGTAATTGCCCCTTTTGAGGATAACGGATGTATAACGAAGTAATATGACTCTAATTCACCTATTTCTTTGCAAATGTTGAGGAAATATCGAAACGAATAACAAGTTTCCTCAAATGAAGACTTTTGTGCATTGTTTTCAATGCGAGAGTGATACGATTGCCCCTTTTGAGGCTAACCGATGTATGACGAAGTAATATGACTCTAATTCACCTATTTCTTTGCAAACGTTGAGGAAATATCGAAACGAATAGCAAGTTTCCTCAAATGAAGACTTGTGTGCGTTGTAAGCATTGTTTTCAATGCGAGAGTGATAGGATTGCCCCTTTTGAGGCTAACCGATGTATGAAGAAGTAATATGAGTCTAATTCACCTATCTCTTTGCAAACGCTGAGTAAATATCGAAACGAATAGCAAGTTTTCTCAAATGAAGACTTGTGTGCGTTGTACGCATTGTTTTCAACGCGAGAGTGATAGGATTGCCCCTTTTGAGGCTAACTGATGTATGAAGAAGTAATATGACTCTAATTCACCTATTTCTTTGCAAACGTTGAGGAAATATCGAAACGAATAACAAGTTTTCTCAAATGAAGACTTGTGTGCGTTGTACGCATTGTTTTCAATGCGAGAGTGATAGGATTGCCCCTTTTGAGGATAACCGATGTATAACGAAGTAATATGACTCTAATTCACCTATTTCTTTGCAAATGTTGAGGAAATATCGAAACGAATAACAAGTTTCCTCAAATGAAGACTTGTGTGCATTGTTTTCAATGCGAGAGTGATAGGATTGCCCCTTTTGAGGCTAACCGATGTATGACGAAGTAATATGACTCTAATTCACCTATTTCTTTGCAAACCTTGAGGAAATATCGAAACGAATAGCAAGTTTCCTCAAATGAAGACTTGTGTGCATTGTAAGCATTGTTTTCAATGCGAGAGTGATAGGATTGCCCCTTTTGAGGCTAACCGATGTATGAAGAAGTAATATGACTCTAATTCACCTATTTCTTTGCAAATGTTGAGGAAATATCGAAACGAATAGCAAGTTTCCTCAAATGAATACTTGTGGGCATTGTTTTCAATGCGAGAGTGATAGGATTGCCCCTTTTGAGGCTAACCGATGTATGACGAAGTAATATGACTCTAATTCACCTATTTCTTTGCAAACGTTGAGGAAATATCGAAACGAATAGCAGGTTTCCTCGAATGAAGACTTCTGTGCATTGTAAGCATTGTTTTCAATGCGAGAGTGATAGGATAACCCCTTTTGAGGCTAACCGATGTATGACGAAGTAATATGACTCTAATTCACCTATTTCTTTGCAAACGTTGAGTAAATATCGAAACGAATAGCAAGTTTCCTCAATTGAAGACTTGTGTGCGTTGTAAGCATTGTTTTCAATGCGAGAGTGATAGGATTCCTCCTTTTGAGGCTACCAGATGTATGACGAAGTAATATGACTCTAATCACCTATTTGTTTGCAAATTTTGAGAAAATAACGAAACGAATAGCAAGTTTCCTCAAATGAAGACTTGTGTGCGTTGTACGCATTGTTTTCAATGCGAGAGTGATAGGATTGCTAGTTTTCAAGCTAACCGATGTATAACGAACTAATATTACTCTAATACACCTATTTTTTTGCAAATTTTGAGGAAATATCGAAACGAATAGCAAGTTTTCTCAAATGAAGACTTGTGTGCGTTGTACGCATTGTTTTCAATGCGAGAGTAATATAATTGCCCCTTTTGAGGATAACCGATGTATAACGAAGTAATATGACTCTAATTCACCTATTTCTTTGCAAATGTTGAGGAAATATCGAAACGAATAGCAAGTTTGCTCAAATGAAGACTTGTGTGCGTTGTACGCATTGTTTTCAATGCGAGAGTGATAGGATTGCCCCTTTTGAGGCTAACCGATGTATGACGAAGTAATATAACTCTAATTCACCTATTTCTTTGCAAATGTTGACGAAATATCGAAACGATTAGCTAGTTTCCTCAAATTAAGACTTGTGTGCGTTGTAAGCATTGTTTTCAATGCGAGAGTGATAGGATTTCTCCTTTTGAGGCCAACAGATGTATGACGAAGTAATATGACTCTAATTCACCTATTTTTTTGCAAATTTTGAGAAAATAACGAAACGAATAGCAAGTTTCCTCAAATGAAGACTTGTGTGCGTTGTACGCATTGTTTTCAATGCGAGAGTGATAGGATTGCTCGTTTTCAAGCTAACCGATGTATAACGAACTAATATGACTCTAATACACCTATTTCTTTCCAAATTTTGAGGAAATATCGAAACGAATAGCAAGTTTTCTCAAATGAAGACTTGTGTGCGTTGTACGCATTGTTTTCAATGTGAGAGTAATATAATTGCCCCTTTTGAGGATAACCGATGTATAACAAAGTAATATGACTCTAATTCACCTATTTCTTTGCAAATGTTGAGGAAATATCGAAACGAATAGCAAGTTTCCTCAAATGAAGACTTGTGTGCGTTGTACGCTTTGTTTTCAATGCGAGAGTAATATAATTGCCCCTTTTGAGGATAACCGATGTATAACAAAGTAATATGACTCTAATTCACCTATTTCTTTGCAAACGTTGAGGAAATATCGAAACGAATAGCAAGTTTCCTCAAATGAAGACTTGTGTGCGTTGTAAGCATTGTTTTCAATGCGAGAGTGATAGGATTTCTCCTTTTGAGGCTAACAGATGTATGACGAAGTAATATGACTCTAATTCACCTATTTCTTTGCAAATGTTGAGGAAATATCGAAACGAATACCAAGTTTCCTCAAATGAAGACTTGTGTGCATTGTACGCATTGTTTTCAATGCGAGGGTGATAGGATTGCCACTTTTGAGGCTAACCGATGTATGACGAAGTAATATGACTCTAATTCACCTATTTCTTTGCAAACGTTGAGGAAATATCGAAACGAATAGCAAGTTTCCTCAAATGAAGACTTGTGTGCATTGTAAGCATTGTTTTCAATGCGAGAGTGATAGGATTGCCCCTTTTGAGGCTAACCGATGTATGACGAAGTAATATGACTCTAATTCACCTATTTCTTTGCAAACGTTGAGGAAATATCGAAACGAATAACAAGTTTTCTCAAATGAAGACTTGTGTGCGTTGTACGCATTGTTTTCAATGCGAGAGTGATAGGATTGCCCCTTTTGAGGCTAACCGATGTATGACGAAGTAATATGACTCTAATTCACCTATTTCTTTGCAAACGTTGAGGAAATATCGAAACGAATAGCAAATTTCCTCAAATGAAGACTTGTGTGCGTTGTACGCATTGTTTTCAATGCGAGAGTGATAGGATTGCCCCTTTTGAGGCTAACCGATGTATGACGAAGTAATATAACTCTAATTCACCTATTTCTTTGCAAATGTTGAGGAAATATCGAAACGAATACCAAGTTTTCTCAAATGAAGACTTGTGTGCGTTGTACGCATTGTTTTCAATGCGAGAGTAATATAATTGCCCCTTTTGAGGATAACCGATGTATAACAAAGTAATATCACTCTAATTCACCTATTTCTTTGCAAATATTGAGGAAATATCGAAACGAATAGCAAGTTTCCTAAAATGAAGACTTTTGTGCGTTGTACGCATTGTTTTCAATGCGAGAGCGATAGGATTGCCCTTTTCAGGCTAACCAATTTATGACGAAGTAATATGACTCTAATTCACCTATTTCTTTGCAAACGTTGAGTAAATATCGAAACGAATAGCAAGTTTCCTCAATTGAAGACTTGTGTGCGTTGTACGCATTGTTTTCAATGCGAGAGTGATAGGATTGCCACTTTTGAGGCTAACCGATGTATGACGAAGTAATATGACTCTAATTCACCTATTTCTTTGCAAACGTAGAGGAAATATCGAAACGAATAACAAGTTTTCTCAAATGAAGACTTGTGTGCGTTGTACGCATTGTTTTCAATGCGAGAGTGATAGGATTGCCCCTTTTGAGGCTAACCGATATATGACGAAGTAATATAACTCTAATTCACCTATTTCTTTGCAAATGTTGACGAAATTTCGAAACGACTAGCAAGTTTCCTCAAATGAAGACTCGTGTGCGTTGTAAGCATTGTTTTCAATGCGAGAGTGATAGGATTGCCCCTTTTGAGGCTAACCAATGTATGACGAAGTAATATGACTCTAATTCACCTATTTCTTTGCAAATGTTGAGGAAATATCGAAACGAATAGCAAGTTTCCTCAAATGAAGACTTGTGTGCATTGTTTTCAATGCGAAAGTGATAGGATTACCCCTTTTGAGGTTAACCGATGTATGACGAAGTAATATGACTCTAATTCACCTATTTCTTTGCAAACGTTGAGGAAATATCGAAACGAATAGCAAGTTTCCTCCACTGAAGACTTGTGTGCATTGTAAGCATTGTTTTCAATGCGAGAGTGATAGGATTGCCCCTTCCTTTTGAGCCTAACCGATGTATGGCGAAGTAATATGACTCTAATTCACCTATTTCTTTGCAAACGTTGAGTAAATATCGAAACGAATAGCAAGTTTCGTCAAATGAAGACTTGTGTGCGTTGTACGCATTGTTTTCAATGCGAGAGTGATAGGATTGCCCCTTTTGAGGCTAACCGATGTATGACGAAGTAATATAACTCTAATTCACCTATTTCTTTGCAAATGTTGAGGAAATATCGAAACGAATAACAAGTTTCCTCAAATGAAGACTTGTGTGCATTGTTTTAAATGCGAGAGTGATAGGATTGCCCCTTTTGAGGCTAACCGATATATGACGAAGTAATATAACTCTAATTCACCTATTTCTTTGCAAACGTTGAGGAAATATCGAAACGAATAGCAAGTTTCCTCAAATGAAGACTTGTGTGCGTTGTAAGCATTGTTTTCAATGCGAGAGTGATAGGATTGCCCCTTTTGAGGCTAACCGATGTATGAAGAAGTAATATGAGTCTAATTCACCTATCTCTTTGCAAACGCTGAGTAAATATCGAAACGAATAGCAAGTTTTCTCAAATGAAGACTTGTGTGCGTTGTACGCATTGTTTTCAATGCGAGAGTGATAGGATTGCCCCTTTTGAGGCTAACTGATGTATGAAGAAGTAATATGACTCTAATTCACCTATTTCTTTGCAAACGTTGAGGAAATATCGAAACGAATAACAAGTTTTCTCAAATGAAGACTTGTGTGCGTTGTACGCATTGTTTTCAATGCGAGAGTGATTGGATTGCCCCTTTTGAGGATAACCGATGTATAACGAAGTAATATGACTCTAATTCACCTATTTCTTTGCAAATGTTGAGGAAATATCGAAACGAATAACAAGTTTCCTCAAATGAAGACTTGTGTGCATTGTTTTCAATGCGAGAGTGATAGGATTGCCCCTTTTGAGGCTAACCGATGCATGACGAAGTAATATGACTCTAATTCACCTATTTCTTTGCAAATGTTGAGGAAATATCGAAACGAATACCAAGTTTCCTCAAATGAAGACTTGTGTGCATTGTACGCATTGTTTTCAATGCGAGGGTGATAGGATTGCCCCTTTTGAGGCTAACCGATGTATCACGAAGTAATATGACTCTAATTCACCTATTTCTTTGCAAACGTTGAGGAAATATCGAAACGAATAGCAAGTTTCCTCAAATGAAGACTTGTGTGCGTTGTAAGCATTGTTTTCAATGCGAGAGTGATAGGATTGCCCCTTTTGAGGCTAACCGATGTATGACGAAGTAATATGACTCTAATTCACCTATTTCTTTGCAAACGTTGAGGAAATATCGAAACGAATAGCAAGTTTCCTCAAATGAAGACTTGTGTGCGTTGTAAGCATTGTTTTCAATGCGAGAGTGATAGGATTGCCCCTTTTGAGGCTAACCGATGTATGACGAAGTAATATGACTCTAATTCACCTATTTCTTTGCAAACGTTGAGGAAATATCGAAACGAATAACAAGTTTTCTCAAATGAAGACTTGTGTGCGTTGTACGCATTGTTTTCAATGCGAGAGTGATAGGATTGCCCCTTTTGAGGCTAACCGATGTATGACGAAGTAATATAACTCTAATTCACCTATTTCTTTGCAAATGTTGAGGAAATATCGAAACGAATAGCAAGTTTTCTCAAATGAAGACTTGTGTGCGTTGTACGCATTGTTTTCAATGCGAGAGTAATATAATTGCCCCTTTTGAGGATAACCGATGTATAACAAAGTAATATCACTCTAATTCACCTATTTCTTTGCAAATATTGAGGAAATATCGAAACGAATAGTAAGTTTCCTAAAATGAAGTATTTTGTGCGTTGTACGCATTGTTTTCAATGCGAGAGCGATAGGATTGCCCTTTTCAGGCTAACCAATTTATGACGAAGTAATATGACTCTAATTCACCTATTTCTTTGCAAACGTTGAGTAAATATCGAAACGAATAGCAAGTTTCCTCAATTGAAGACTTGTGTGCGTTGTACGCATTGTTTTCAATGCGAGAGTGATAGGATTGCCCCTTTTGAGGCTAACCGATGTATGACGAAGTAATATGACTCTAATTCACCTATTTCTTTGCAAACGTAGAGGAAATATCGAAACGAATAACAAGTTTTATCAAATGAAGACTTGTGTGCGTTGTACGCATTGTTTTCAATGCGAGAGTGATAGGATTGCCCCTTTTGAGGCTAACCGATATATGACGAAGTAATATAACTCTAATTCACCTATTTCTTTGCAAATGTTGACGAAATTTCGAAACGACTAGCAAGTTTCCTCAAATGAAGACTTGTGTGCGTTGTAAGCATTGTTTTAAATGCGAGAGTGATAGGATTGCCCCTTTTGAGGCTAACCAATGTATGACGAAGTAATATGACTCTAATTCACCTATTTCTTTGCAAATGTTGAGGAAATATCGAAACGAATAGCAAGTTTCCTCAAATGAAGACTTGTGTGCATTGTTTTCAATGCGAGAGTGATAGGATTACCCCTTTTGAGGTTAACCGATGTATGACGAAGTAATATGACTCTAATTCACCTATTTCTTTGCAAACGTTGAGGAAATATCGAAACGAATAGCAAGTTTCCTCCACTGAAGACTTGTGTGCATTGTAAGCATTGTTTTCAATGCGAGAGTGATAGGATTGCCCCTTTCTTTTGAGCCTAACCGATGTATGGCGAAGTAATATGACTCTAATTCACCTATTTCTTTGCAAACGTTGAGTAAATATCGAAACGAATAGCAAGTTTCGTCAATTGAAGACTTGTGTGCGTTGTACGCATTGTTTTCAATGCGAGAGTGATAGGATTGCCCCTTTTGAGGCTAACCGATATATGACGAAGTAATATAACTCTAATTCACCTATTTCTTTGCAAATGTTGAGGAAATATCGAAACGAATAACAAGTTTTCTCAAATGAAGACTTGTGTGCATTGTTTTCAATGCGAGAGTGATAGGATTGCCCCTTTTGAGGCTAACCGATATATGACGAAGTAATATAACTCTAATTCACCTATTTCTTTGCAAACGTTGAGGAAATATCGAAACGAATAGCAAGTTTCCTCAAATGAAGACTTGTGCGGATTGTAAGCATTGTTTTCAATACGAGAGTGATAGGATTGCCCCTTTTGAGGCTAATCGATGTATGAAGAAGTAATATGACTCTAATTCACCTATTTCTTTGCAAATGTTGAGGAAATATCGAAACGAATAGCAAGTTTCCTCAAATGAAGACTTGTGTGCATTGTAAGCATTGTTTTCAATGCGAGAGTGATAGGATTGCCCCTTTTGAGGCTAACCGATGTATGACGAAGTAATATGACTCTAATTCACCTATTTCTTTGCAAACGTTGAGGAAATATCGAAACGAATAACAAGTTTTCTCAAATGAAGACTTGTGTGCGTTGTACGCATTGTTTTCAATGCGAGAGTGATAGGATTGCTCATTTTGAGGATAACCAATGTATAACGAAGTAATATGACTCTAATTCACCTATTTCAGTGCAAATGTTGACGAAATTTCGAACCGACTAGCAAGTTTCCTCAAATGAAGACTTGTGTGCGTTGTAAGCATTGTTTTCAATGCGACAGTGATAGGATTCCTTCTTTTGAGGCTAACAGATGTATGACGAAGTAATATGACTCTAATTCACCTATTTCTTTGCAAATGTTGAGGAAATATCGAAACGAATACCAAGTTTCCTCAAATGAAGACTTGTGTGCATTGTACGCATTGTTTTCAATGCGAGGGTGATAGGATTGCCCTTTTTGAGGCTAACCGATGTATGACGAAATAACATGACTCTTAATCACCTATTTGTTTGCACGTTTTTGAGAAAATAACGAAACAAATAGCAAGTTTCCTCAAATGAAAACTTGTGTGCGTTGTACGCATTGTTTTCAATGCGAGAGTGATAGGATTGCTCGTTTTCAAGCAAACCGATGTATAACGAACTAATATGACTCTAATACACCTATTTCTTTGCAAATTTTGAGGAAATATCGAAACGAATAGCAAGTTTTCTCAAATGAAGACTTATGTTCGTTGTACGCATTGTTTTCAATGCGAGAGTAATATAATTTCCCCTTTTGAGGCTAACCGATGTATGACGAAGTAATATGACTCTAATTCCCCTATTTCTTTGCAAACGTTGAGGAAATATCGAAACGAATAACAAGTTTTCTCAAATGAAGACTTGTGTGCGTTGTACGCATTGTTTTCAATGCGAGAGTGATAGGATTGCCCCTTTTGAGCCTAACCGATGTATGACGAAGCAATATAACTCTAATTCACTTATTTCTTTGCAAATGTTGACGAAATTTCGAAACGACTAGCAAGTTTCCTCAAATGAAGACTTGTGTGCGTTGTAAGCATTGTTTTCAATGCGAGAGTGATAGGATTCCTCCTTTTGAGGCTACCAGATGTATGACGAAGTAATATGACTCTAATCACCTATTTGTTTGCAAATTTTGAGAAAATAACGAAACGAATAGCAAGTTTCCTCAAATGAAGACTTGTGTGCGTTGTACGCATTGTTTTCAATACGAGAGTGATAGGATTGCTCGTTTTCAAGCTAACCGATGTATAACGAACTAATATGACTCTAATACACCTATTTCTTTGCAAATTTTGAGGAACTATCGAAACGAATAACAAGTTTTCTCAAATGAAGACTTGTGTGCGTTGTACGCATTGTTTTCAATGCGAGAGTGATATAATTGCCCCTTTTGAGGATAACCGATGTATAACGAAGTAATATAACTCTAATTCACCTATTTCTTTGCAAATGTTGAGGAAATATCGAAACGAATAGCATGTTTCCTCAAATGAAGACTTGTGTGCATTGTTTTCAATGCGAGAGTGATAGGATTGCCCCTTTTGAGGCTAACCGATGTATGACGAAGTAATATGACTCTAATTCACCTATTTCTTTGCAAACGTTGAGGAAATATCGAAACGAATAGCAAGTTTCCTCAAATGAAGACTTGTGTGCGTTGTACGCATTGTTTTCAATGCGAGAGTGATAGGATTGCCCGTTTTCAAGCAAACCGATGTATAACGAACTAATATGACTCTAATAAACCTATTTCTTTGCAAATTTTGAAGAAATATCGAAATGAATAGCAAGTTTTCTCAAATGAAGACTTGTGTGCGTTGTACGCATTGTTTTTAATGCAAGAGTGATATGATTGCCCCTTTTGAGGATAACCGATGTGTAACGAAGTAATATGACTCTAATTCACCTATTTCTTTGCAAATGTTGAGGAAATATCGAAACGAATAGCAAGTTTCCTCAAATGAAGACTTGTGTGCACTGTTTTCAACGCGAGAGTGATAAGATTGCCCCTTTTGAGGCTAGCCAAAGTATCACGAAGTAATATGACTCTAATTCACCTATTTCTTTGCAAATGTTGAGGAAATATCGAAACAAATAGCAAGTTTCCTCAAATGAAGACTTGTGTGCGTTGTAAGCATTGTTTTCAATGCGAGAGCGATAGGATTACTCCTTTTGACGCTAACAAATGTATGACGAAGTAATATGAATCTAATTCACCTATTTCTTTGCAAATGTTGAGGAAATATCGAGACGAATACCAAGTTTTCTCAAATGAAGACTTGTGTGCGTTGTACGCATTGTTTTCAATGCGAGGGTAATAGGATTGCCCCTTTTGATTCTAACCGATGTATGACGAAATAACATGACTCTTAATCACCTATTTGTTTGCAAATTCTGAGGAAATAACGAAACGAATAGCAAGTTTCCTCAAAGGAAGACTTGTGTGCGTTGTACACATTGTTGTCAATGCTACAGTGATACACACGCATTGTTTTCAATGCAAGAGTGATAGGATTGCTCGTTTTGAAACTAACTGATGTATAACGAACTAATATTACTGTAATTCACCTATTTCTTTGCAAATGTTGAGGAAATATCGAAACGAATAGCAAGTTTCCTCAAATGAAGACTTGTGTGTGTTGTACGCATTGTTTTCAATGCGATTGTGATAAGATTGTCCCTTTTGAGGCTAACCGATGTATAACGAAGTAATTTGACTCTTAATCACCTATTTGTTTGCAACTTTTGGGGAGATAACGAAACGAATAGCAAGTTTCCTCAAATGAAGACTTGTGTGCGTTGTACGCATTGTTTTCAATGCGAGAGTGATAGGATTGCTCTTTTTCAAGCTAACCGATGTATAACGAACTAATATGACTCTAATACACCTATTTCTTTGCAAATTTTGAGGAACTATCGAAACGAATAGCAAGTTTCCTCAAATGAAGACTTGTGTGCGTTGTACGCATTGTTTTTAATGCAAGAGTGATATAATTGCCCCTTTTGAGAATAACCGATGTATAACGAAGTAATATGACTCTAATTCACCTATTTCTTTGAAAATGTTGAGGAAATATCGAAACGAGTAGGAAGTTTCCTCAAATGAAGACTTGTGTGCATTGTTTTCAATGCGAGAGTGATAGGATTGCCCCTTTTGAGGCTAACCGATGTATGACGAAGTAATATGACTCTAATTCACCTATTTCTTTGCAAACGTTGAGGAAATATCGAAATGAATAGCAAATTTCCTCAAATGAAGACTTGTGTGCGTTGTACGCATTGTTTTCAATGCGAGATTGATAGGATTGCTCGTTTTCAAGCTAACCGATGTATAACGAACTAATATGACTCTAATACTCCTATTTCTTTGCAAATTTTGAGGAAATATCGAAATGAATAGCAAGTTTTCTCAAATGAAGACTTGTGTGCGTTGTACGCATTGTTTTCAATGCGAGAGTGATATGATTGCCCCTTTTGAGGATAACCGATGTATAATGAAGTAATATGACTCTAATTCAACTATTTCTTTGCAAATGTTGAGGAAATATCGAAACGAATAGCAAGTTTCCTCAAATGAAGACTTGTGTGCGTTGTACGCATTCTTTTCAATGCGAGAGTGATAGGATTGCCCCTTTTGAGGCTAACCGATGTATGACGAAGTAATATGACTCTAATTCACCTATTTCTTTACAAACGTTAAGTAAATATCGAAACGCATTGCAAGTTTCCTCAAATGAAGACTTGTGTGCGTTGTACGCATTGTTTTCAATGCGAGAGTGATAGGATTGCCCCTTTTGAGGCTAACCGATGTATGAAGATGTAATATGACTCTAATTCACCTATTTCTTTGCAAATGTTGAGGAAATATCGAAACGAATAGCAAGTTTCCTCAAATGAAGACTTGTGTGCATTGTAAGCATTGTTTTCAATGCGAGAGTGATAGGATTGCCCCTTTTGAGGCTAACCGATGTATGACTAAGTAATATGACTCTAATTCACCTATTTCTTTGCAATCATTGACGAAATATCGAAACGAATAGCAAGTTTCCTCAAATGAAGACTTGTGTGCGTTGTACGCATTGTTTTCAATGCGAGAGTGATAGGATTGCCCCTTTGGAGGCTAACCGATGTATGACGAAGTAATATAACTCTAATTCACTTATTTCTTGGCAAATGTTGACGATATATCGAAACGAATAGCATGTTTTCTCAAATGAAGACTTGTGTGCATTGTAAGCATTATTTTCAATGCGAGAGTGATAGGATTGCCCCTTTTGAGGCTAACCGATGTATGACGAAGTAATATGACTCTAATTCACCTATTTCTTTGCAAACGTTGAGTAAATATCGAAACGAATAGCAAGTTTCCTCAAATGAAGACTTGTGCGCGTTGTACGCATTGTTTTCAATGCGAGAGTGATAGGATTGCCCCTTTTGAGGCTAACCGATGTATGAAGAAGTAATATGACTCTAATTCACTTATTTCTTTGCAAATGTTGACGAAATATCGAAACGAATAGCAAGTTTCCTCAAATGAAGACTTGTGTGCGTTGTAAGCATTGTTTTCAATGCGAGAGTGATAGGATTCCTCCTTTTGAGGCTAACAAATGTATGACGAAGTAATATGACTCTAATTCACCTATTTCTTTGCAAATGTTGAGGAAATATCGAAACGAATACCAAGTTTCCTCAAATTAAGACTTGTGTGCGTTGTACGCATTGTTTTCAATGCGAGAGTGATAGGATTTCTCCTTTTGAGGCTAACAAATGTATGACGAAGTAATATGACTCTAATTCACCTATTTCTTTGCAAATGTTGAGGAAATATCGAAACGAATACCAAGTTTCCTCAAATTAAGACTTGTGTGCGTTGTACGCATTGTTTTCAATGCGAGGGTGATAGGATTGCCCCTTTTGAGGCTAACCGATGTATGACGAAATAACATGACTCTTAATCACCTATTTGTTTGCAAATTCTGAGGAAATAACGAAACGAATAGCAAGTTTCCTCAAAGGAAGACTTGTGTGCGTTGTACACATTGTTTTCAATGCGAGAGTGATACACACGCATTGTTTTCAATGCAAGAGTGATAGGATTGCTCGTTTTGAAGCTAACTGATGTATAACGAACTAATATTACTGTAATTCACCTATTTCTTTGCAAATGCTGAGGAAATATCGAAACGAATAGCAAGTTTCCTCAAATGAAGACTTGTGTGTGTTGTACGCATTGTTTTCAATGCGATTGTGATAAGATTGTCCCTTTTGAGGCTAACCGATGTATAACGAAGTAATATGATTCTTAATCACCTATTTGTTTGCAACTTTTGGGGAGATAACGAAATGAATAGCAAGTTTCTTCAAATGAAGACTTGTGTGCGTTGTACGCATTGTTTTCAATGCGAGAGTGATATGATTGCTCTTTTTGAGGGTAACCGATGTATAACGAAGTAATATGACTCTAATTCACCTATTTCTTTGCAAATGTTGAGGAAATATCGAAACGAATAGCAAGTTTCCTCAAATGAAGACTTGTGTGCGTTGTACGCATTGTTTTCAATGTGAGAGTGATAGGATTGCCCCTTTTGAGGCTAACCAATGTATAACGAAGTAATATGACTCTTAATCACCTATTTGTTTTTAAATTTTGAGAAAATAACGAAAGGAATAGCAAGTTTCCTCAAATGAAGACTTGTGTGCGTTGTACGCATTGTTTTCTTTGCGAGAGTGATAGCATTTCCCCTTTTGAAGCTAACCGATGTATGACGAAGTAATATGACTCTAATTCACCTATTTCTTTGCAAATTTTGAGGAAATAACGAAACGAATAGCAAGTTTCCTCAAGTGAAGACCTATTTGCGTTGTACGCATTGTTTTCAATGCGAGAGTGATAGGATTGCCCCTTTTGAGGCTAATCGATGTATAACACAGCAATATTACTCTAATTCACCTATTTCTGTGCAAATGTTAAGAAAATATCGAAACGAATAACAAGTTTCCTCAAATGAAGACTTGTGTGCGTTGTACGTATTATTTTCAATAAGAGAGTGATAGGATTACCCCTTTTGAGGTTAACCGATGTATAACGAAGTAATATGACTCTTAATCACCTATTTGTTTTCAAATTTTGAGAAAATAACGAAACGAATAGCAAGTCTCCTCAAATGAAGACTTGTGCAAAGCTACCTGTTGGTTGTTGCGATTTGGTTCTAGTGGCAAGCTTCTGTGTTATGTTACCTGTTGCTTAATTTTGTTTGTTTTATATTGTGCCCATGTGCTAATACTTTTTTGCCTAGACTAATATTATATATATATATATATATATATATATATATATATATATATATATATATATATTTAATAGTCTAATACCTAGACTTTGCTCTGTACTTTGCTCTTTTCAAAACTCAAACATCCTAATTCAAATTCCAATACTTTGCTTTTTACTGCCTCTACCTCATTTTTCCCTATTTTTGCAGATATATCAAATATTAGAATTAAAAATTTAGAGAATGATAAGATATTATTACCTTGAAGTAGCATAGCCAAGGGCAATGGTACTTTTATGTTCTAGTCCATGCTGCTACTATTTTTGCCAAACCTATTTACTTAATTTGAACATTTATAATTGTTAAAAAAACTATTAAGATAAAATAATAGTACCTAATGTCCCATTTGAAGTAAATACTTTTAAATTGAGCAATCTTGTCAAAAATCAGTATAATAACTTGCAAAAATAATCCCAAAAGTTAATAGGTGGGATGCTGTCGCGAGCAACCAAAAATAAAATCTTATTTTGAAAAATATTAATGTAGTAGTGAAAGTAAGAGTCGAACCCACAGAGAGTGAATTGCTTTAATAAATCTAATGTTCTCAAAAATATCTAATTAAATGGGGGATTTAGAATTATTAATTAACTAATTAAATTAAAATTCAAATAAACAAATAAAACTGAATAATAAATTCATATGAGAAAAATCAATAAAAACAAACTTCAGTTCCTTAGTTCAGTATTCCCATCTTTTAATCAACAAATTAATCAAGTTATTATTATCTTTTCCTTCAATTGAAATTAATAATCCTAGATAACCGACAATCGCCAAGCTACCCGAAATCCTCCTTAAATTATAAATCTAATACAGCAATCGCTCACAAAAGACCCTAACTATCATACAACCTAGAACTATCAGTCTAGATTTAATATAACAGTTACATTAAAAATTAGAGAATTAGATTATTCCAAGCACCAATCTCAACATCGCGGACCATTTAACTTGCCATCTTGATAACAATAATAATATTCAAAGTTTGTCCACAATCAAATATTATTAATTGCTACTTATGATCAGATAAAATATCGTTTGCTTAATATCAAATCTTAATCTAGCATATGATAAATTATTGATTAATCTAACAGGTCATTATTAAATTAATCAAGCAAATATCATAAAACAATTAAAACAGATTATCAAGAATAAATCTCATGCATGAAGGAATAAATAATAAAACTAAATTAAAATATTAATTAAAAATAAGGTTCAACATCCCTTTAGAACTGAAAATAAAAACTAACCAAACATAATAAAAATAATACCCACTAGTTGAAAAACTCTCTCCAAGAAATTAGGAGAAAGATCTCCCAAAAACTTCTTATCAATATTGAGAGATTGACTCTCTATTTATAGGCCTCTACTTTGTCCAAACCCTAATAGGATTTATAATTAAAAATAAAAGAAAAAGAAAAATAATTATTATCCTAACCCTAGTTGGAATAAAAATCCAATTTGGAATCAAAAAGTAGCAAAAATCCGAAATAATCCCGTTTTCAGCATTAATGCGCTTGCCAAACAAAGCCTTACGCGCCACAGTTGACCGGTCAACGCGGTTTCCGCGCATGGATGACGTCAGCTGCCTCCCCGCGCATTGCGCGGTCGCATGATCAATACGACGTCGTTTCTGTTATGCCTGCATCCGCGCATTGCGCGGCCGCTGCTCACCGCCTCTACGCACGCCAAAATGGCGTCGTTTCAACTCCAGTCTCTAAATTCTTCCGCGCATGGCGCGGACGTCTGTGTTCCGGCTAATTACCATTATGCCCCTCCGCATCTTTTCTTCCTTAATTACCATAATGCCATCAGTGCTGGTTATTTACAGTTTTGCCATCAGACTTTTGCGGATTTTCCAGATTTGCCCCCAAGCTTTATTTTTCCTACAAAATAAAATATAAAAATAAATAAAAATAATATAAAAATACTAAAAATCCTAAAAACACATAATAATAAATAAAACACCCAAAGTAAATAAAAACACATAAATAAAAAAATATATAAAATTACTATAAAATTACCTAAATTAACTAAAATCCTATAAAACCTATTAAAACCAAAATATGCTAAATAATTAAACATTTAAGCACACAATAAATATAAAAACTAAGTATTAGGGAATAAAAATATCGTATAATTTAGCTCTATCGGGGGGGGGGGGGGATCTAACTTTAAGTAATAATACCTCTGGAGCAAAATTTTCTCCATGCTTGTAAAAATATCAGCACTGAATCGATTCCAGCCAATCAAATGTTTATCTGCTCTCAATCTTTAATTTACATTAATAGTGAATTCTACATTTTTAAATTTTCACTTAATCTCTCTCAATGACACAATGTTTACACTAAAACTGAGTTCTACATTATAAAATGCTTATTTAGCATAACCAAGTTGAGACAAACAAAATAGAAACGTGAAAACCTCATCCAAAATTCATACCACGCAATGGTTTTAGATAATATTAAATAAATAATCACAACCAACAAAATGCATTCAACCATAAATAAGAACATTTTAAAATGGAGTGTAGTACATATTGGTCAAATGTTAAATAGACAACCAAAAATCAATCGATAATATAAATGGCAACATTTTTAGGGTTGTAGTTCAATCACCTGTTGAATTATGTTGTTGCATCTAGGAGTTGCTTGAAATAACCTGTTACTTAACGATGTTGTGCAAAGTTGTCTACTGGTTGTTGCGGTTTGGTTTTGGTGGCAAGCCTCTATGTCATGTTACATGTTGCCCCATATTGTTTGTTTTATATTGTGCCTAGGCTAACGTGCTACTACTTTTTTGCCTAGGCTAATATATTTAAATACTTAAAATAAATATAAATATATTTATATATAACAAATATATTTAGATATTTATAAATAAATATTTAGATATAAATATATGCTTTTTTATATATATTATAAAAATAATAATCTAATTCCTAGACCTACCCAGTCCCTCCCCTCACTCTCTTCAAAACTTCAACATCCGAATTCAAATTCCAATACTTCGCTCTTTACGATTTTTCCTTATTTTAGCAGATATATCAAATATTAGAATTAAAAATTCAGAGAATGGTAAGATATTATTACCTTAAAGTAGCAGAACCAAGGGCAATGTTATTTCTATGTTCCGGTCCATGCTATTGCTATTTTTGTCAAACCTATTTACTTTATTTGAACATTTATAATTGTTAAAAAAACTAATAAGATAAAATAATAGTACCTAATGTCCCATTTGAAGTAAATACTTTTAAATTGAGCAATCTTGCCAAAAATCAGTGTAATAACCTGCAAAAAGAATCCCAAAAGTTAATAAATTTGCATCAGCATCATTTAATTAAAGCAAAGGGGGGGGGGGGGGGGGGGGAATTCTAATTTTAAGTAATAAGACCTTTGGTGCAAAAATTTCTCCATACTTGCAAATATCAGCACTGAATCGATTACAGCCAATCAAATCTTTATCTGCTCTCAATCTTTAATTTACATTAACAGTGAATTCTACATTTTTAAATTTTCACTTAATATCTCTCAATGACATAATGTGTACCTTACACTAAAACTGGGTTCTACATTATAAAATGCTTATTTAACATAACCAAGTTGAGACAACAAAATAGAAACTTGAAAACCTCATCCAAAATTCATACCATGCAATGGCTTTAGATAGTTTTAAATAAATAACCACAACCAACAAAATGCATTCAACCATAAATAAGAACATTTTAAAATGGAGTGTAGTACAAATTGGTAAAATGTTAAATATCTCATACACAACCAAAAATCTATCAATAATATAAATGGCAACATTTGTAGCGCTGTAGTTCAATCACCTGTTGAATTATGTTGTTGCATCTTGGAGATGCTTGAAATAACCTATTACTTAATGATGTTGTGCAAAGTTGCCTGTTGGTTGTTGCAGTTTGGTTCTGGTGGCAAGCTTCTATGTCATGTTACCTATTGCTCCATATTATTTTTTTATATTGTGCCTAGGCTAACGTGCTACTACTTTTTTACTTAGACATATATTTAAATATTTATAATAAATATAAATATATAAATATATTTATATATATGACAAATACATTTAAATATTTATAAATAAATACTTAGATCTAAATATATATATTTTTATATATATTATAAAAATAATAATCTAATTCCTAGACCTACCCAATCCCTCCCCTCACTCTCTCTTCAAAACTTCAACATCTGAATTAAAAATCCAATACTTCGCTCTTTACGGGCTCACCCTCATTGTTCCTTATTTTTGCAGATATATCAAATTTTAGAATTAAAAATTCTGAGAATGATAAGATATTATTACCATAAAGTAGCAGAGCTAAGGGCAATGGTACTTCTATGTTCATTGCCATGCTGCTGCTATTTTTGTCAAACCTATTTACTTAATTTGAACATTTATAATTGTTAAAAAAAGCTAAAAAGATAAAATAATAGTACCTAATGTCCCATTTAAATTCCGAAAAGTTAATAAATTTGCATCAACGTCATTTAATTAAAGAAAAAAAGGGGAAAATAATCTAATTTTAGGTAATAATACCTCTGGTGCAAAAATTTCTCCATGCTTGCAAATATCAGCTGAATCGATTCCAGCCATTCAAATCTTTATCTGCTCTCAATCTTTAATTTACATTAACAGTGAATTCTACATTTTTAAATTTTTACTTAATCTCTCTCTATAACACAATGTGCACCTTACACGAAAACTGAGTTCTAAATTATAAAATGCTTATTTAGCACAACCAAGTTCAAACAAACAAAATAGATACGTGAAAACTTCATCCAAAATTCATACCACACAATGGTTTTAGATAAATAGTTTTAAATAAATAACCACAACCAATACAAACCACAACCAACAGAATGCATTCAACCATAAATAAGAACATTTGAAAATGTTGTGTAGTACACATTGGTCATATGACATCTCATACACAACCAAAAATCAATCGATAATATAAATGGCAACATTTGTAGTGTTGTAGTTCAATCACTTGTTGAATTATGTTGTTGCATCTTGGAGTTGCTTGAAATAACATGTTACTTAATGATGTTATGCAAAGCAGCTTGTTGGTCGTTGCGGTTTGGTTCTGGTGGCAAGCTTCTATGTCATGTTACCTGTTGCTCCATGTTGTTTGTTTTATATTGTGTCTAGGCTAATGTGCTACTACTTTTTTGCCTAGACTATTATATTTAAATATTTATAATAAATTAAATATATAAATAAATATAAATTTATTTATATATAATAAATATATTTAGATATTTATAAATAAATATTTAGATCTCACTGTGATCTGCTCTATTACAGATTCATAAACATATATACAGCACTATATCACCAGACTTGTAAATTTAAAATTTCGCCATGAAGTATTCATATATATGGCCTTGTTTACATGTATACATGTTCCTGTTTACATTCATTCATCATATCTATACCATCTCACACCATTTCTGCTTATAATTAATCCATCAATATGAGTATAATATATGCATAATTCAACTATCAAATAATATCTAATTCTTACATTATTACAATCATTTCCTGAATACAACCTACATACAAAAATTCATCCCTACGGACTCTCATCATTCATGGCTTGCAATTAATACATATGACATATAACAACTTTCTCCCTGCTTATCCATCTATTCACAATCTTTACCTTAGCTGCACCGGAACATCCGGTCTTCATGCACTGTACCTGAAATGTTAGTTCATAGCAAGAGTGAGCACATAGGCTCAGCAAGTAGTTCAGATAACACCTCTCATGCTTGCAATTAATAATATGCATCATGCATCCTTTAACTTAACATGTTATGCTTAATGTCACGTAATTCACTTAACAATTAATTCACGTAGTGGCACATAAGACACATTCCAAATCATTTACTACTATCTAGTTCACATAGAACCATAACACCTTTAGTCTGAAAACTTGCCTGTACGCTTTATTTACTTAACCTTCTGCCTCGCTTGGCCTTGTTATCCTCTATTGCGTTGATTTGCTTATTCCAAACTCTATATGTTCACATTGAACTTACATGTTATTATAATATCATAAAACTTTATAATCTTAGTCAAACTTAACTTATAATTATACGACCCTTCGTCTCTAATCATTTAACATTTGATGTATTATACCTTACATAGGTTAATAATACATCCTATCTCGTTCTCGACATTTTTTCTTCATAACTTTAAACTCACTTTAGCTTAGCTATTGGCATGATAAGTTGTGCCATTTCTTATTTCATTATACCTTAACATTCCTTTATATAGCTTATTCTTATTCATTTAGGGTTTATATTCAACAGGTGATTGCACTACATCAAAACAAATGTTGCCATTTCTGTAATGGATTGATTTTTGATTGTGAATGAGATGTTTAACATATGTCCAATGTGTACTAAACTCCATTTTAAAATGTTCTTATTTATGGTTGAATGCATTTTGTTGGTTGTGGTTTGTATTAGTTGTGATTATTTAGTTAAAATTATCTAAAATCATTGCAGGGTATGAATTTTGGATGAAGTTTCACGTATCTATTTTGTTTGTCTCAACTTGGTTGTGCTAAATAAATATTTTGTAATGTATAACTCAATTTTAGTGTAAGGTGTACATTGTGTCATGGAGAGAGATTATGTGAAAATTTTAAAATGTAGAATTCACTGTTAATGTAAATTAAAGATTGGGAGCAGATAAAGATTTGATTGGCTGGAATCGATTCAGTGCTGATATTTTGCAAGTATAGAGAAATTTTTGCACCAGAGGTTTTATTACTTAAAATTAGATTTCCCCCCTTTTTTGCTTTAGTTAAATGATGAAGTACTAATGCAATTTATTAACTTTTGGGATTATTTTTGTTGGTTATTACATGGTTCGAAATAGCGTTTGAGGCGCACGCCTCGAAGCGAGGCGGCAAGTAGTTGTTGCGAGGCGTACGCGTGAATTGAGAAAAAAGAAACTCACGCCTCATTTGGCTGAGGCATATGCCTCAGTGCGTTGCGCCTCAAGGCGGAACAAGGTGCATGCTTCAATTTCATTAAAAAAAACCTAAGTATGTATGCAATTTGCTCACTTCAGTCACTTGCTCAGAATATTACGAAGAGGCAAAACAGAGAGGCGAAGCAGAGGTGCGATCTTCTTCCGATATTGAGCAGCCAGGCTCTCTCTCTCTCTCTCTCTTCTTCTTGTTCTCCTCCTCCTCCTCCTCTGCTTCTTCTTATCTGCTGCTGCGGCTTCTTTTCTCAATTTCTGCTTCTTTCCTTCTTCTTCTTCTTCTTCTTCTTCTTCTCTGTAACCCTGCTATATAAACTTATTATTTTTTATGTGATATTTGTATTTTTCTTTTATTTGAAGTTAATTATCATTAGCCCAAAATGGAGTAAAAGTCCGCCATGTGAATTATTTTACCCCAAAAATCGAGTAGCCCATTCCTCTAAGCCCAATCAATTCGGCAGCCCTGTTGATAAATTTCCTCAGCCCCATTTATTTAAAGCTAATTATCATTTCATAGGCTTAAACTTATTTGCAATAAATTTCTTCTGATGAAAATTATAATCTGGAGTTATATATATGTTAGCATCAATTCAAGTTCAATTTCTCCATATGTTATAAACTCTTTCAATTATGTCCATAATCCAGCATAAATTGGTCTATTTATTAAAAGTAAAATACAAAAGATAATACATTATTGCTTAATGGAATACATTATTGCTTAATATAAATAAGTTATATTATTCTATGTAATCATTTTAATAAGCAACATGATAATATGCATCCCATCCTGGCTGGCTTCAGTGCTTCTGGAAAAAATATATTTAAAAGATTAAAGGCTCGCTATCAATGTTTCATCTCTTTCCATTATTACAGCAGATTGACAAACAAAATCCCCTTATGAATGGGAATTATATAATATACTTTTGTAAATCGCTTGATAAATGGAAAGCAAGGTAAGGTAAGTGTGTATGTGCAGTGAAGAATGAACTGAATGATCTAATCGGTTTATTAAGAAATTACGGAATATTAAATGTATGATAAGTGAATAAAATAAGATAAGAATTTATACGATGTGTAAAGATAAAAAAAAAGTAATATGCTCAAATGTGAGTAGAATGGATGTAGATTGTTTGTATGGTGAAAATTAGTACATGTGTATGAAGTAAATAAGTTAATGGACGTAAAGTCGAAATTATGATATTAGGAGCTTAATTGATTGAAGAAATGAATTTTAATAATTCGAGAGCAAGGTTCGTTTCTCGAGGCAGCAATTTATAGACAAATGAGGAATATGATTATATGGAGATGTTGGAAAGTGAAATTGATTAAATGGTGAACTGAAACGGTTCGTAGAGAATTTAGAATGAAATGTAATATAAATTGACTTTTTATGTTAAATTATCATTGTTGGCTAATGAATTGCAAGTTTGAAGTGCGACGAGTGTTATGGGACAAGCCAAGTTTGGATTAATTGGATGAGAATTAAAATTCAAGTATAATGAAGCAAGTTTGAATCAAAAAGGAGTTGAGTGTTATGGGACAAGCCAAGTTTGGATTAATTGGATGAGAATTAAAATTCAAGTATAATGAAGCAAGTTTGAATCAAAAAGGAGTTGAATTGATTAATTTGTAATCTGTAAAGTGTATTAGAACGTGCAGTTAGAAGTTATATAAACGTATATGGTCGTTAAATGTGTAAATAGTTGCCTATGCGGCGTTGAGAGATTAAGATGTCAAGATAAGTTTAAGTTTGAAATTGAAAGATTTGCAAAAATTTGACAAAATGACCGTCCAAGTGTGATTTTTGGAAATTTCGAGTAATTGAGGTTGAAACGAAGCCAAATGGCATAGTTTTAAGTTAATACATGTGTTAGGGTTCATTTGGTAATCAACGGAGTGAAATTGAATTGAATTAGCAATTCGAACGATCGAAATCGATCGTTTCGAATCGAAACGGATATTAACGGACAAAAGTCGCCTCGTGCGAAGTTTTAAGGTTTTAAAAGTTTAGACATGTCATATATAGGTTATATGAACTATGTCAAGTGTCGGAACGAAGTTTTGAAGTAAATGGCCAAAAATCACAAAGTTGCAAAAAGTTGGATTTTTAAGTTTTGAAAATTTTAAATGGTTTGAACAGCCCTCTTATGGGCTAGGTTATCTTTGATTTTAAGAAGCCAAATGAGGCAATAGAAAATTTTATAAAATACTATGTAGCAAGGTCTAGCACTGTACCAAATTTGGTCTTAATTGGATTTGCGGTTAAGAGATTAAAAATCACCAAAGCAGCAAAGAAAATCAAGTCTGCTGGTTCAGGGCACTGCGCCGAGGCGCAGTGTTACTGTTCCTCGACCGAGAGGAATGCGCGGCCAGCGAGGTCTGGTACGGCCGGGGCTTTACATTGTGCCTAGGCTAATATGCTACTACTTTTTTGCCTAGACTAATATATTTAGATATTTATAATAAATATAAATTTATAAATATATTTAAAATCTATAAAAATAATAATCTAATACCTAGACCTACCCATCCCCTCCCCTCTCTCTTCAAAACTCCAACCTCCGAATTCAAATTCCAATACTTCCTTATTGTCTCCCTCATTTTTCCCTATTTTTGTAAGATATGGAAAAATTCAGTGAATGGTAAGATATTATTACCTTAAAGTAGCATAGCCAAGTGCAGTGGTAATTCCGTGTTCCGGTCCACGCTGCTGTTGTTGTTTTTGCCAAACCTATTTACACAATTTAAACATGTATAAGTGTTAAAAAAACTAATAAGATAAGCAGTACCTAATGTTCCATTTGAACTAAATACTTTTAAATTGAGCAAGCTAGCCAAAAATCAGTTAATAACCTGCAAAAATAATCCCAACAGTTAAGAAATTTTCATAAGTACTACATCATTTAATTAAAACAAAAAAGGACAAAATTTAGTTTTAAGTAATAATACCTCTGGTGCAAAAATTTCTTCATGTTTGCAAATATCAGCACAGAATCAATTTCAGCCAATCAAATCTTTATCTGCTCCCATTATTTAATTTACATTAACAGTGAATTCTACATTTTAAAATTTTCACTTATTCTCTCTCCATGACACAATGTGCACCTTACACTAAAACTGAGTTCTACATTACAAAATGTTTATTTAGCACAACTATTTTAAGACGACCAAAATAGATACATGAAACCTGATCCAAAATTCATACCACACAATGATTTTAGATAGTCTTAAATGAATAACCACAACCAACAGAATGCATTCAATAATAAATAAGAACATTTTAAAATGGAATTTAGTACACATTGGTCATGTATCGTATCTACATGTATATTATTTGTAATGTATAACTCAATTTTAGTGTAAGGTGTACATTGTGTCATGGAGAGAGATTATGTGAAAATTTTAAAATGTAGAATTTACTGTTAATGTAAATTAAAGATTGGGAGCAGATAAAGATTTGATTGGCTGGAATCGATACAGTGCTGATATTTTGCAAGTATATAGAAATTTTTGCACCAGAGGTTTTATTACTTAAAATTAGATTTCCCCCCTTTTTTGCTTTAGTTAAATGATGAAGTACTAATGCAATTTATTAACTTTTGGGATTATTTTTGTTGGTTATTACATGGTTCGAAATAGCGTTTGAGGCGCACGCCTCGAAGCGAGGCGGCAAGTAGTTGTTGCGAGGCGTACGCGTGAATTGAGAAAAAAGAAACTCACGCCTCATTTGGCTGAGGCATATGCCTCAGTGCGTTGCGCCTCAAGGCGGAACAAGGTGCATGCTTCAATTTCATTAAAAAAAACCTAAGTATGTATGCAATTTGCTCACTTCAGTCACTTGCTCAGAATATTACGAAGAGGCAAAACAGAGAGGCGAAGCAGAGGTGCGATCTTCTTCCGATATTGAGCAGCCAGGCTCTCTCTCTCTCTCTCTTCTTCTTGTTCTCCTCCTCCTCCTCCTCTGCTTCTTCTTATCTGCTGCTGCGGCTTCTTTTCTCAATTTCTGCTTCTTTCCTTCTTCTTCTTCTTCTTCTTCTTCTTCTTCTTCTTCTTCTTCTTCTCTGTAACCCTGCTATATAAACTTATTATTTTTTATGTGATATTTGTATTTTTCTTTTATTTGAAGTTAATTATCATTAGCCCAAAATGGAGTAAAAGTCCTCCATGTGAATTATTTTACCCCAAAAATCGAGTAGCCCATTCCTCTCAGCCCAATCAATTCGGCAGCCCTGTTGATAAATTTCCTCAGCCCCATTTATTTAAAGCTAATTATCATTTCATAGGCTTAAACTTATTTGCAATAAATTTCTTCTGATGAAAATTATAATCTGGAGTTATATATATGTTAGCATCAATTCAAGTTCAATTTCTCCATATGTTATAAACTCTTTCAATTATGTCCATAATCCAGCATAAATTGGTCTATTTATTAAAAGTAAAATACAAAAGATAATACATTATTGCTTAATGGAATACATTATTGCTTAATATAAATAAGTTATATTATTCTATGTAATCATTTTAATAAGCAACATGATAATATGCATCCCATCCTGGCTGGCTTCAGTGCTTCTGGAAAAAATATATTTAAAAGATTAAAGGCTCGCTATCAATGTTTCATCTCTTTCCATTATTACAGCAGATTGACAAACAAAATCCCCTTATGAATGGGAATTATATAATATACTTTTGTAAATCGCTTGATAAATGGAAAGCAAGGTAAGGTAAGTGTGAATGTGCAGTGAAGAATGAACTGAATGATCTAATCGGTTTATTAAGAAATTACGGAATATTAAATGTATGATAAGTGAATAAAATAAGATAAGAATTTATACGATGTGTAAAGATAAAAAAAAAGTAATATGCTCAAATGTGAGTAGAATGGATGTAGATTGTTTGTATGGTGAAAATTAGTACATGTGTATGAAGTAAATAAGTTAATGGACGTAAAGTCGAAATTATGATATTAGGAGCTTAATTGATTGAAGAAATGAATTTTAATAATTCGAGAGCAAGGTTCGTTTCTCGAGGCAGCAATTTATAGACAAATGAGGAATATGATTATATGGAGATGTTGGAAAGTGAAATTGATTAAATGGTGAACTGAAACGGTTCGTAGAGAATTTAGAATGAAATGTAATATAAATTGACTTTTTATGTTAAATTATCATTGTTGGCTAATGAATTGCAAGTTTGAAGTGCGACGAGTGTTATGGGACAAGCCAAGTTTGGATTAATTGGATGAGAATTAAAATTCAAGTATAATGAAGCAAGTTTGAATCAAAAAGGAGTTGAGTGTTATGGGACAAGCCAAGTTTGGATTAATTGGATGAGAATTAAAATTCAAGTATAATGAAGCAAGTTTGAATCAAAAAGGAGTTGAATTGATTAATTTGTAATCTGTAAAGTGTATTAGAACGTGCAGTTAGAAGTTATATAAACGTATATGGTCGTTAAATGTGTAAATAGTTGCCTATGCGGCGTTGAGAGATTAAGATGTCAAGATAAGTTTAAGTTTGAAATTGAAAGATTTGCAAAAATTTGACAAAATGACCGTCCAAGTGTGATTTTTGGAAATTTCGAGTAATTGAGGTTGAAACGAAGCCAAATGGCATAGTTTTAAGTTAATACATGTGTTAGGGTTCATTTGGTAATCAACGGAGTGAAATTGAATTGAATTAGCAATTCGAACGATCGAAATCGATCGTTTCGAATCGAAACGGATATTAACGGACAAAAGTCGCCTCGTGCGAAGTTTTAAGGTTTTAAAAGTTTAGACATGTCATATATAGGTTATATGAACTATGTCAAGTGTCGGAACGAAGTTTTGAAGTAAATGGCCAAAAATCACAAAGTTGCAAAAAGTTGGATTTTTAAGTTTTGAAAATTTTAAATGGTTTGAACAGCCCTCTTATGGGCTAGGTTATCTTTGATTTTAAGAAGCCAAATGAGGCAATAGAAAATTTTATAAAATACTATGTAGCAAGGTCTAGCACTGTACCAAATTTGGTCTTAATTGGATTTGCGGTTAAGAGATTAAAAATCACCAAAGCAGCAAAGAAAATCAAGTCTGCTGGTTCAGGGCACTGCGCCGAGGCGCAGTGTTACTGTTCCTCGACCGAGAGGAATGCGCGGCCAGCGAGGTCTGGTACGGCCGGGGCTTTACATTGTGCCTAGGCTAATATGCTACTACTTTTTTGCCTAGACTAATATATTTAGATATTTATAATAAATATAAATTTATAAATATATTTAAAATCTATAAAAATAATAATCTAATACCTAGACCTACCCATCCCCTCCCTTCTCTCTTCAAAACTCCAACCTCCGAATTCAAATTCCAATACTTCCTTATTGTCTCCCTCATTTTTCCCTATTTTTGTAAGATATGGAAAAATTCAGTGAATGGTAAGATATTATTACCTTAAAGTAGCATAGCCAAGTGCAGTGGTAATTCCGTGTTCCGGTCCACGCTGCTGTTGTTGTTTTTGCCAAACCTATTTACACAATTTAAACATGTATAAGTGTTAAAAAAACTAATAAGATAAGCAGTACCTAATGTTCCATTTGAACTAAATACTTTTAAATTGAGCAAGCTAGCCAAAAATCAGTTAATAACCTGCAAAAATAATCCCAACAGTTAAGAAATTTTCATAAGTACTACATCATTTAATTAAAACAAAAAAGGACAAAATTTAGTTTTAAGTAATAATACCTCTGGTGCAAAAATTTCTTCATGTTTGCAAATATCAGCACAGAATCAATTTCAGCCAATCAAATCTTTATCTGCTCCCATTATTTAATTTACATTAACAGTGAATTCTACATTTTAAAATTTTCACTTATTCTCTCTCCATGACACAATGTGCACCTTACACTAAAACTGAGTTCTACATTACAAAATGTTTATTTAGCACAACTATTTTAAGACGACCAAAATAGATACATGAAACCTGATCCAAAATTCATACCACACAATGATTTTAGATAGTCTTAAATGAATAACCACAACCAACAGAATGCATTCAATAATAAATAAGAACATTTTAAAATGGAATTTAGTACACATTGGTCATGTATCGTATCTACATGTATATTATTTGTAATGTATAACTCAATTTTAGTGTAAGGTGTACATTGTGTCATGGAGAGAGATTATGTCAAAATTTTAAAATGTAGAATTTACTGTTAATGTAAATTAAAGATTGGGAGCAGATAAAGATTTGATTGGCTGGAATCGATACAGTGCTGATATTTTGCAAGTATAGAGAAATTTTTGCACCAGAGGTTTTATTACTTAAAATTAGATTTCCCCCCTTTTTTGCTTTAGTTAAATGATGAAGTACTAATGCAATTTATTAACTTTTGGGATTATTTTTGTTGGTTATTACATGGTTCGAAATAGCGTTTGAGGCGCACGCCTCGAAGCGAGGCAGCAAGTAGTTGTTGCGAGGCGTACGCGTGAATTGAGAAAAAAGAAACTCACGCCTCATTTGGCTGAGGCATATGCCTCAGTGCGTTGCGCCTCAAGGCGGAACAAGGTGCATGCTTCAATTTCATTAAAAAAAACCTAAGTATGTATGCAATTTGCTCACTTCAGTCACTTGCTCAGAATATTACGAAGAGGCAAAACAGAGAGGCGAAG
>CAMXCC020000007.1:109834-164490 GCA_947179155.2 Hedera helix
CTCGTATTGAAAACAATGCGTACAACGCACACAAGTCTTCATTTGAGGAAACTTGCTATTCGTTTCGTTATTTCCTCAAAATTTGCAAACAAATAGGTGATTAAGAGTCATATTAATTTGTTATACATCGGTTATCCTCAAAAGAGCAATCCTATCACTCTGGCATTGAAAACAATGCGTACAACGCACACAAGTCTTCATTTGAGGAAACTTGCTATTCGTTTCGTTATTTTCTCAAAATTTACAAACCAGTAGCTGATTAAGAGTCATATTACTTCGTTATGCGTCCCTTAGCCTCAAAAGGAGCAATCCTATCACTCTCGCATTGAAAACAATTCGTACAACGCACACAAGTCTTCATTTGAGGAAACTTGATATTCGTTTCGTTATTTCCTCAAAATTTGCAAACAAATAGGTGATTAAGAGTCATATTACTTCGTTATACATCGGTTATCCTCAAAATGAGCAATCATATCACTCGCACTGAAAACAACGCGTACAACGCACACAAGTCTTCATTTGAGAAAGCCTGCTATTCGTTTCGTTATTTCCTCAAAATTTACAAACCAATAGGTGATTAAGAGTCATATTACTTCTTTATGAACCGCTTAGCCTCAAAAGGAGCAATCCTATCACTCTCGAATTGAAAACAATGCGTACAACGCACACAAATCTTCATTTGAGGAAACTTGCTATTCGTTTCGTTATTTCCTCAAAATTTGCAAACAAATACGTGATTAAGAGTCATATTACTTCGTTACACATCGGTTATCCTCAAAAGGAGCAATCCTATCACTCTCGCATTGAAAACAATGCGTACAACGCACACAAGTCTTCATTTGAGGAAACTTGCTATTCGTTTCGTTATTTCCTCAAAATTTGCAAACAAATAGGTGATTAAGAGTCATATTAATTTGTTAGACATCGGTTATCCTCAAAAGAGCAATCCTATCACTCTGGCATTGAAAACAATGCGTACAACGCACACAAGTCTTCATTTGAGGAAACTTGTCATTCGTTTCGTTATTTTCTCAAAATTTGCAAACCAATAGGTGATTAAGAATCATATTACTTCGTTATGCATCGGTTAGCCTCAAAATGAGCAATCCTATCACTCTCGCCTTGAAAACAATACGTACAACGCACACAAGTCTTCATTTGACGAAACCTGCTATTCGTTTCGTTATTTCCTCAATATTTACAAACCAATAGGTGATTAATAGTCATATTACTTCGTTATGCGTCGCTTAGCCTCAAAAGGAGCAATCCTATCACTCTCGCATTGAAAACAATACGTACAACGCACACAAGTCTTCATTTGAGGAAACTTGCTATTCGTTTCGTTATTTCCTCAAAATTCGCAAACAAATAGCTGATTAAGAGTCATATTACTTCGTTATACATCGGTTATCCTCCTATCACTCTCGCATTGAAAACAACGCGTACAACGCACACAAGTCTTCATTTGAGGAAACCTGCTAGTCGTTTCGTTATTTCCTCAATATTTACAAACCAATAGGTGATTAAGAGTCATATTATTTCGTTATGCATCGGTTAGCCTCAAAATGAGCAATCCTATCACTTTCGCCTTGAAAACAATGCGTACAACGCACACAAGTCTTCATTTGAGGAAACCTGCTAGTCGTTTCGTTATTTCCTCAATATTTACAAACCAAAAGGTGATTAAGAGTCATATTACTTCGTTATGCGTCGCTTAGCCTCAAAAGGAGCAATCCTATCACTCTCGCATTGAAAACAATGCGTACAACGCACACAAGTCTTCATTTGAGCAAACTTGCTATTCGTTTCGTTATTTCCTCACAATTTGCAAACAAATAGATGATTAAGAGTCATATTACTTCGTTATACATCGGTTATCCTCAAAAGGAGCAATCCTATCACTCTCGCATTGAAAACAATGCGTACAACGCACACAAGTCTTCATTTGAGGAAACTTGCTATTCGTTTCGTTATTTCCTCAAAATTTGCAAACAAATAGGTGATTAAGAGTCATATTGCTTCGTTATGCATCGGTTAGCCTCAAAATGAGCAATCCTATCACTCTCGCTTTGAAAACAATGCGTACAACGCACATAAGTCTTCATTTGAGGAAACCTGCTATTCGTTTCGTTATTTCCTCAAAATTTACAAACCAATTGGTGATTAAGAGTCATATTGCTTCGTTATGCGTAGCTTAGCCTCAAAAGGAGCAATCCTATCACTCTCGCATTGAAAACAACGCGTACAACGCACACAATTCTTCGTTATGCACCGCTTAGCCTCAAAAGGAGCAATCCTATCACTCTCGAATTGAAAACAATGCGTACAACGCACACAAATCTTCATTTGAGGAAACTTGCTATTCGTTTCGTTATTTCCTCAAAATTTGCAAACAAATAGGTGATTAAGAGTCGTATTACTTCGTTATACATCGGTTATCCTCAAAAGGAGCAATCCTATCACTCTCGCATTGAAAACAATGCGTACAACGCACACAAATCTTCATTTGAGGAAACTTGCTATTCGTTTCGTTATTTCCTCAAAATTTGCAAACAAATAGGTGATTAAGAGTCATATTACTTCGTTATACATCGGTTATCCTCAAAAGGAGCAATCCTATCACTCTCGCATTGAAAACAATTCGTACAACGCACACAAGTCTTCATTTGAGGAAACTTGCTATTCGTTTCGTTATTTTCTAAAAATTTGCAAACAAATAGGTGATTAAGAGTCGTATTACTTCGTTATGCATCGGTTACCCTCAAAATGAGGAATCCTATCACTCTCGCTTTGAAAACAATGCGTACAACGCACGCAAGTCTTCATTTGAGGAAACCTGCTATTCGTTTCGTTATATTCTCAAAATTTACAAACCAGTAGGTGATTAAGAGTCATATTACTTCGTTATGCGTCCCTTAGCCTCAAAAGGAGCAATCCTATCACTCTCGCATTGAAAACAATGCGTACAACGCACACAAGTCTTCATTTGAGGAAACTTGATATTCGTTTCGTTATTTCCTCAAAATTTGCAAACAAATAGGAGATTAAGAGTCATATTACTTCGTTATGCACCGCTTAGCCTCAAAAGGAGCAATCCTATCACCCTCGAATTGAAAACAATGCGTACAACGCACACAAATCTTCATTTGAGGAAACTTGCTATTCGTTTCGTAATTTCCTCAAAATTTGCAAACAAATAGGTGATTAAGAGTCATATTACTTCGTTATACATCGGTTATCCTCAAAAGGAGCAATCCTATCACTCTCGCATTGTAAACAATGCGTACAACGCACACAAGTCTTCATTTGAGGAAACTTGTTATTCGTTTCGTTATTTCCTCAATATTTGCAAACAAATAGGTGATTAAGAGTCATATTACTTCGTTATACATCGGTTATCCTCAAAAGGAGCAATCCTATCACTCTCGCATTGAAAACAATGCGTACAATGCACACAAGTCTTCATTTGAGGAAACTTGATATTCGTTTCGTTATTTCCTCAAAATTTGCAAACAGATAGGTGATTAAGAGTCATATTACTTCGTTATGCACCGCTTAGCCTCAAAAGGAGCAATCCTATCACTCTCGAATTGAAAACAATGCGTACAACGCACACAAATCTTCATTTGAGGAAACCTGCTATTCGTTTCGTTTTTTCCACAAAATTTGCAAACAAATAGGTGACTAAGTCGTATTACTTCGTTATGCATCGGTTAGCCTCAAAATGAGCAATCCTATCACTCTCGCTTTGAAAATAATGCGTACAACGCACACAAGTCTTCAATTGAGGAAACCTGCTATTCGTTTCGTTATTTCCTCTAAATTAATAAACCAATAGGTGATTAAGTGTCATATTACTTCGTTATGCGTCCCTGAGCCTCAAAAGGAGCAATCCTATCACTCTCGCATTGAAAACAATGCGTACAACGCACACAAGTCTTCATTTGAGGAAACTTGTTATTCGTTTCGTTATTTCCCCAAAATTTGCAAACCAATAGGTGATTAAGAGTCATATTAATTTGTTATACATCGGTTATCCTCAAAAGAGCAATCCTATCACTCTCGCATTGAAAACAATGCGTAAAACGCACACAAGTCTTCATTTGAGGAAACTTGCTATTCGTTTCTTTATTTCCTCAAAATTTGCAAACAAATAGGTGATTAAGAGTTATATTACTTCGTTATGCATCGCTTAGCCTCAAAAGGAGCAATCCTATCGCTCTCGCATTGAAAACAATGCGTACAACGCACACAGGTCTTCATTTGAGGAAACTTGCTATTCGTTTCGTTATTTCTTCAAAATTTACAAACCAATAGGTGATTAAGAGTCATATTACTTCGTTATGCATCGCTTAGCCTCAAAAGGAGCAATCCTATCACTCTCGCATTGAAAACAATGCGTACAACGCACACAAGTCTGCATTTGAGGAAACTTGTTATTCGTTTCGTTATTTCCCCAAAATTTGCAAACCAATAGGTGATTAAGAGTCATATTAATTTGTTATTATTCGGTTATCCTCAAAAGAGCAATCCTATCACTCTCGCATTGAAAACAATGCGTAAAACGCACACAAGTCTTCATTTGAGAAAACTTGCTATTCGTTTCTTTATTTCCTTAAAATTTGCAAACAAATAGGTGATTAAGAGTTATATTACTTCGTTATGCATCGGTTAGCCTCAAAAAGAGCAATCCTATCGCTCTCGCATTGAAAACAATGCGTACAACCCACACAAGTCTTCATTTGAGGAAACTTGTTATTCGTTTCGTTATTTCCTCAAAATTTGCAAACCAATAGGTGATTAAGAGTCATATTAATTTGTTATACATCGGTTATCCTAAAAAGAGCAATCCTATCCCTCTCGCATTGAAAACAATGCGTACAACGCACACAAGTCTTCATTTGAGGAAACTTGCTATTCGATTTGTTATTTCCTCAAAATTTGCAAACAAATAGGTGATTAAGAGTCATATTACTTCGTTATGCATCGCTTAGCCTCAAAAGGAGCAATCCTATCACTCTCGCGTTGAAAACAATGCGTACAACGCACACAAGTCTTCATTTGAGGAAACTTCCTATTCGTTTCGTTATTTCCTCAAAATTTGAAAACAAATAGGTGATTAAGAGTCATATTAATTTGTTATACATCGGTTATCCTCAAAAGAGCAATCCTATCACTCTGGCATTGAAAACAATGCGTACAACGCACACAAGTCTTCATTTGAGGAAACTTGCTATTCGTTTCGTTATTTTCTCAAAATTTACAAACCAGTAGCTGATTAAGAGTCATATTACTTCGTTATGCGTCCCTTAGCCTCAAAAGGAGCAATCCTATCACTCTCGCATTGAAAACAATTCGTACAACGCACACAAGTCTTCATTTGAGGAAACTTGATATTCGTTTCGTTATTTCCTCAAAATTTGCAAACAAATAGGTGATTAAGAGTCATATTACTTCGTTATACATCGGTTATCCTCAAAATGAGCAATCATATCACTCGCACTGAAAACAACGCGTACAACGCACACAAGTCTTCATTTGAGAAAAAGCCTGCTATTCGTTTCGTTATTTCCTCAAAATTTACAAACCAATAGGTGATTAAGAGTCATATTACTTCGTTATGCGTCGTTTAGCCTCAAAAGGAGCAATCCTATCACTCTCGCATTGAAAACAATGCGTACAACGCACACAAGTCTTCATTTGAGCAAACTTGCTATTCGTTTCGTTATTTCCTCAAAATTTGCAAACAAATAGGTGATTAAGAGTCATATTAATTTGTTATACATCGGTTATCCTCAAAAGAGCAATCCTATCACTCTGGCATTGAAAACAATGCGTACAACGCACACAAGTCTTCATTTGAGGAAACTTGCTATTCGTTTCGTTATTTCCTCAAAAATTGTAAACAAAGAGGTGATTAAGAGTCATATTACGTCGTTATACATCGGTTATCCTCAAAAGGAGCAATCCTATCACTCTCGCATTGAAAACAATGCGTAGAACGCACAAAAATCTTCATTTGAGGAAACTTGCTATTCGTTTCGTTATTTCCTCAAAATTTGCAAACAAATAGGTGATTAAGAGTCATATTACTTCGTTATCCATCGGTTATCCTCAAAAGGAGCAATCCTATCACTCTCGTATTGAAAACAATGCGTACAACGCACACAAGTCTTCATTTGAGGAAACTTGCTATTCGTTTCGTTATTTCCTCCAAATTTGCAAACAAATAGGTGATTAAGAGTCATATTAATTTGTTATACATCGGTTATCCTCAAAAGAGCAATCCTATCACTCTGGCATTGAAAACAATGCGTACAACGCACACAAGTCTTCATTTGAGGAAACTTGCTATTCGTTTCGTTATTTTCTCAAAATTTGCAAACAAATAGGTGATTAAGAGTCGTATTACTTCGTTATGCATCGGTTAGCCTCAAAATGAGCAATCCTATCACTCTCGCTTTGAAAACAATGCGTACAACGCACACAAGCCTTCATTTGAGGAAACCTGCTATTCGTTTCGTTATTTTCTCAAAATTTACAAACCAGTAGGTGATTAAGAGTCCTATTACTTCGTTATGCGTCCCTTAGGCTCAAAAGGAGCAATCCTATCACTCTCGCATTGAAAACAATGCGTACAACGCACACAAGTCTTCATTTGAGGAAACTTGATATTCGTTTCGTTATTTCCTCAAAATTTGCAAACAAATAGGTGATTAAGAGTCATATTACTTCGTTATGCACCGCTTAGCCTCAAAAGGAGCAATCCTATCACTCTCGAATTGAAAACAATGCGTACAACGCACACAAATCTTCATTTGAGGAAACTTGCTATTCGTTTCGTTATTTCCTCAAAATTTGCAAACAAATAAGTGATTAAGAGTCATATTACTTCGTTATACATCGGTTATCCTCAAAAGGAGCAATCCTATCACTCTCGCATTGAAAACAATGCGTACAACGCACACAAGTCTTCATTTGAGGAAACTTGCTATTCGTTTCGTTATTTCCTCAAAATTTGCAAACAAATAGGTGATTAAGAGTCATATTAATTTGTTATACATCGGTTATCCTCAAAAGAGCAATCCTATCACTCTGGCATTGAAAACAATGCGTACAACGCACACAAGTATTCATTTGAGGAAACTTGTCATTCGTTTCGTTATTTTCTCAAAATTTGCAAACGAATAGGTGATTAAGAATCATATTACTTCGTTATGCATCGGTTAGCCTCAAAATGAGCAATCCTATCACTCTCGCCTTGAAAACAATACGCACAACGCACACAAGTCTTCATTTGACGAAACCTGCTATTCGTTTCGTTATTTCCTCAATATTTACAAACCAATAGGTGATTAATAGTCATATTACTTCGTTATGCGTCGCTTAGCCTCAAAAGGAGCAATCCTATCACTCTCGCATTGAAAACAATGCGTACAACGCACACAAGTCTTCATTTGAGCAAACTTGCTATTCGTTTCGTTATTTCCTCAAATTTTGCAACCAAATAGGTGATTAAGAGTCATATTACTTCGTTATGCACCGCTTAGCCTCACACAGCCCAAACTTGAGTCTTCAAAAGACTACAACAAAATTATTACAACAAAGCACAACGTACAACAATACAGTGTATAATAATACACAACTAAGTTTTCACTATTATTGCCACACTATTTTACAAAACGTGAAGACTATGATAACTATTCCTCGGACCCTCACTCCATTCCCCGGCTAGACCCTGTTATGTTTTCATCTCCTGTTGAAAAACAATGGAACAAAAGAAAGGGTGAGCTCAAATAGCCCAGTAAGAAATATCATGACTACGATAATGACGAATAAATTATCATTAGCCTTCAACAGTTGAGTTCTTGATAGAATACAATAGAATACAAGGTTTATATCAAAAATTGCAGTTAAATTCTTAAACAATGTTCAGATCAATAATAGCAGCGGAATGAGCAATCTATTAGAAGAATAATGCAGATTATAATGTCCACTCGCTTCTCTTTTTCGTAAAAACATCATCAACTTTTATCATCTGAAATACCATTAGTCATGATAATATAAATTCACAGTTCCTGATCATAATCATGCACATCAACAGTTCATCTTTGCACTACGGGCCAAAGATATTCAATATAGCACCAACGGTCATGATTATACCAGATTCAGCCTTTGGTCATAATCATACCAAACAACAGTTCATCTTTGCACTACGGGCCAAAGATATTCAATATAGCACCAACGGTCATGATTATACCAGATTCAGCCTTTGGTCATAATCATACCAAACAACAGTTCATCTTTGCACTACGGGCCAAAGAGAACATTCACCACGAGCCATAAAAGACACCGAACAGATGTATCGTCTTTAACCTATTATATCGCCTTTAACCTATCATCTGTTCAACAAATATAACACATCTGTGCCCCCGGTCACAGATATTCACAACAGTTTGATTTTTGGATGATTAGAATGATATAAATGATGAACAGAAGAAATAGGATAACAATAAATATCGGAAGTTTACTTTGTACAGATTCAAATAATGTCCAAATTGTCAACATGATGTGGAGTGAAATTTAAAAATGATATTCAAGATCCACAGTTCAGAATAACGGTTACAATTCAATAGAAAGGTTCACGTAAATAGGAAGGTTCAGTTGAAATAATGAAGTTCAACTATTATGGAACATATAATATTTTCAGGAATTATAGAAGCAATAGTTCCATAATAAATTTCGATTTAGGAGTATGAAAGAAAATAATATCCCTTACCGTAGCAGGTTTGATTAACAAAAGGTGAAGGAAATTAATACAAAGGGTTATTCACCAACAGGCGGCAATCCGCTCCGTAAGGTTATTCCCACAATTTAATAGAATTTGAGTACAAAGAGTTATTCACCAAACAGGCGGCAATCCGCTCCGTAAGGTTATTCTCAGAGATTAATAATGAATGAATACGAAATGTTATTCACCAACAGGCGGCAATCCGCTCCGTAAGGTTATTCCCACAATTTAATACATGGAAATAAAAGGCACGTCTTATGGGTAAGGAAGAAACAATATTATTATCGAGAATCAAATAATGATAATCCCTTACCATAGTACGTTTGAATAATGGAAGATGAAAAAGATGGTATCCCTTACCGTAACACGTGACTGGATATTGATTTAAATGAGGTTGATTAACTTGAACAGTACACGTATACTTATAGATCTTCACAAATACTCAAGATGACTTAAGCACACTTAGAGAGAACTTTCACAAGAAGTATTTAGAGAGAGAAAGAAAGAACAAGTAAGGAAGTTTATGAAAAATCCTTAAGTTAAGGCTTCTATTTATAGCCAAAAATCTTATCATTCATTTAATCTAAACCATTCATTTAAAGATCATCTTTTAATCTATACCATCCATTTCAAATATTATATTATCTTTAATCTACACCATTCATTTCATATCACCTAATAATCACCTAACTTTATATTATAAACAAATCAATTTAATTATTCAACAATAATTCACACTTTAATCTACACCATTCATTTCATATCACCTAATAATCACCTAACTTTATATTATAAACAAATCAATTCAATTATTCAACAATAATTCACACTTTAATCTACACCATTCATTTCATATCACCTAATAATCACCTAACTTTATATTATAAACAAATAACTTTATCAATTCAATTATTATGACTAATTGTTATAAATACAGTATAGTTAGTTCTTAGATATCAAGTCAATAAATTAATGAAATACAACTGTTTAAATAACATCATAATAGAGATAACAGTAATGTAAAATAAAGCATACGTTACTGTGTAATGACAATTATTGATTCAATAATGTGAATTACTGTGCATATGTTACTGTGACAATTATTAGGTTCAATAATTTTAAAAACAGTGCAACAACAATTATTGACTCAATGATATAAAATACAGTGTAATGACAATTATTAAATCAATAATGCAAAATACTGTGTAACAACAATTATTGAATTGATAATATAAAATATTATGCAGTGACAATTATCGATGAAATGATGCGTAACAGTTACGGTGTCAATTATCAGACCAATAATATGAGACACTATGCAATACCGTGTGTTACTGTAGAGTACCGTGTGCTACAGAAAATACCATAAACTACCGTATGCTACTATTCTTTTATCACCGGTATTTTAACAGTTCCGTTGACTATTTTTATTTAAAAAGGTTACTTCTGTCGTTTTCTATATCCGACAAATATTCCGTTGTGGGGTCCACCAATAATTTATTATTTCGGCGCCGTCGTACGGCACGAATATTCCCCGACCAAACGAATATTCCCCGACAAAGCGAATATTGTCCGACAAAATAAAATTTGCACATAACATTCTTAACTTTCAATTTTGTTAATTTAACCACTTACTGTTTCAAAAAAAATATATATGAAGAAAAATTAAATTTTGTATTTCATAAAATTCGGGGTCTTACAACCTCCCCTCCTTATGAAATTTCGTCCCCGAAATTGACGTACCTGACATATCGAAGAGGTAAGGATGCTTAGATTTCATCTCAGATTCTAGCTCCCAGGTCATTTCCTCAGTATCTTGGTTCCTCCATAAAACCTTAACTTGAGGTATAACCTTTGAGCGTAGGATCTGCTCCTTCTTATCCAGGATCTTAACAGGTACCTCCTCGTATGTTAAATCCTCTGCTATAACGTCTGGTTCTAACTCAATGACGTGGTTTGGGTCCTTCACATATTTACGTAACATAGATATGTGAAAAACGTTATGGATGCGAGACATACTTGGTGGTAGGGCTAGTCTGTAGGCTACGGTTCCTATTCGATCTAGGATTTCAAATGGACCAATAAATCGAGGGTTAAGCTTTCCTCTCTTTCCGAATCTCGTAACCCCTTTCCATGGAGAAACACGTAAGAATACATGATCTCCGACGTTGAAACTTTCGTCTCTCCGATGAAGATCAGCATAACTCTTTTGTCGTTCTTGTGCGGTCTGTATTCGTTGTCGGATCATTTGGATCTTTTCGGTCGTCAAGCGTACCAACTCGGGTCCCAACAATTTTGCTTCTCCTACCTCATTCCAACATATTGGAGAGCGACACTTCCTTCCATACAATGCCTCGAATGGAGCCATGCCTATGCTTGCTTGGTAACTGTTGTTGTAAGAAAATTCCACCAACGGCAAGTACTTATCCCAACTTCCTTTGAAGTCTAATACACAAAGTCTCAAAAGATCTTCGAGGGTCTGGATCGTCCTTTCCGATTGTCCGTCCGTTTGAGGATGGTATGCAGAACTAAAACGTAGTTCAGTGCCCATAGCTTTTTATAGACTGATCCAAAAGCGTGAAGTGAATCTAGGATCTCGATCAGAAACTATGGAAACTGGCATGCCATGCAATCTCACGATCTCATTTATGTACATACCGGCAAGACGTTCAAGTGAAAAGTTTTCTCGTATAGGCAAGAAATGAGCAGATTTGGTCAATCTATCTACGATCACCCAAATTGCATCTAAGCCTTGAGAAACTTTTGGAAGACCCGTCACGAAGTCCATATTGATGTGTTCCCACTTCCATTCGGGAACTTCAAGTGATTGTAATGGACCTTTAGGAACTTGATGTTCTGCCTTGACACGTTGACAAGTTAGGCACTGAGATAAACTCCGCAATCTCTCTTTTCATATTGTTCCACCAAAATGTATGTCGAAGATCTCGATACATCTTGGTACCTCCTGGGTGGATTGCAAACGGCATGTTGTGTGCCTCCATCATGATTTTATGCTTTAATTCAGGATCGTTAGGAACACAGAGTCGAGAGTTGACTCGAAGTATTCCTTTCTCGTCGATTCTTGCTTCGGGAATGACACCTTCTTGTACTTTCTTTATCATGTTTATCAGTTTCGGATCGGTAGCTTGAGCAGCTTTAATTTTATCGATTAAAGTTGGTTCTACTCGCACGTGAGCAATCTTCGAGTGGGTCCCTGGTGTCTTTAGCTCTATCTCCATCTTTTGCAAGTCGTACAAAATACACTTTTGTGTTGTCAGCAGTGCACTTGTACTTGCATAAGATTTTCTGCTCAAAGCGTCAGCTACAACGTTCGCCTTTCCCGGGTGATACTGGATTGTGTGGTCATAATCCTTTAACAGCTCAAGCCAACGTCGTTGTCGCATGTTGAGTTCCTTCTGGGTGAAGAAATACTTGAGACTTTTATGATCCGTATAGATATCCACTTTTTCTCCGTACAAGTAGTGTCTCCATATCTTCAACGCGAAAACGACTGCTGCCAACTCTAGATCATGAGTAGGATAATTTTTCTCATAATCTTTGAGTTGTCGAGAGGCGTAGGCTATAACCTTTCCATGTTGCATAAGGACACAGCCTAGACCTTTGCCAGAAGCATCGCTGTAGATAACAAATTCTCCTGATCCTGATGGTATGGTCAGAACAGGAGCTGAAACAAGTCTCCTCTTGAGTTCTTGAAAACTCTTCTCGCATTCCTCGCTCCATATGAATTTTGTGCTTTTCCGAGTAAGCAGCGTTAATGGAGTGGCGATTCGAGAAAATCCTTCTACGAATATCCGATAATAACCAGCTAGACCCAGAAAACTTCGGACTTCGGTTACTGTTTTGGGTTGTTCCCAATTTAGTACCGTTTCAATCTTCGCAGGATCGACTGATATTCCTTGACTAGAAATCACATGCCCAAGAAACGCGACCTCCTCAAGCCAGAACTCACATTTCTTCAACTTGGCATATAATTTGTTTTCACGGAGCTTTTGTAGTATCAATCTCAGGTGTTGTTCATGATCCTCGCGACTCTTGGAGTATATGAGGATGTCATCAATAAAGACAACCACAAAATGATCCAAATGTTCCTTGAATATCCGGTTCATCATGTCCATGAAAGCTGCAGGAGCATTAATTAGTCCAAAAGGCATGACTAAGAACTCATAATGCCCATAATGAGTTCTGAAAGCAGTCTTTGGAATGTCCTCAGCTTTAACCTTTAACTGATGATATCCAGAACGGAGATCAATCTTTGAGAAATGTTGAGCGCCTTGCAATTGATCAAACATGTCATCAATCCGAGGTAACGGGTACCTGTTCTTGATGGTGACATGGTTCAATTCTCGGTAGTCAATGCACAATCTCATACTCCCGTCTTTCTTCTTCACAAATAGAACAGGAGCACCCCAAGGTGATGCACTCGGACGAATGAAACCGGTATCCAACAATTCCTGTAGTTGGACTTTTAACTCTTGAAGTTCAATGGGAGCCATTCGGTAGGGAGCTTTGGAAATGGGCTTGGTACCGGGTTCAAGATCAATATAAAAATCAATTTCACGGTTTGGGGGTAAGCCAGGAAGTTCTTCAGGAAAAACGTCAGGAAACTCATTAACAATGGGAATATCATTTAAGTTTGACGTATTTTTGTTCAAATCAGTGACATGAGCTAAAAAGGCTTGACATCCGTTTTTCAATAAACGAATGGCTTTATGGCTAGAAATAACAGTTATAGATTTCAATGGTTTAGTTGCTTGAATTTGCATGACAGGTTGATTAGGAATATGAAAACTAATAATCTTATGAAAACAATCAATTTTAGCATGATGGGTAGTCAACCAATCAATTCCTAAAATCACATCAAATTCACGCATCTCCAAAGAAATAAGGTCAACAGGTAATGTGAGGTTGTTGATTTGAACTAGGCAAGATTTATAGACAGTAGATGTAATGGTCATTTCTCCTAATGGGGTTTCAACTGATAAGTCAAAGTCCAAATTTTCAGGAGTTAAGTTTAAACGCTGAGCACATGCAGGTGAGATAAAAGAATGGGTAGAGCCAGTATCTAACAAAGCGTAGACTTCACGAGAATTTATGAATAGCTTACCTGTTATCACCTCGTTCGAGTTTCGTGCCATTTGGGATGTCACAACAAAAGCTCTCCCTTGAACTACAGATTTTCCTTTATCCGCGCTAGCTTTTGGTATCATCATTGCAGCTGGACTTGATTTTGTGGCAGGACAAAACCGCGCAAGATGACCCTCTTTCCCACAACTGTAGCACTTTTTGGACTGCAGTGTACAGTTTGGGCTGATGTGACCTTCCTGACCACACCTATAGCATCTCACTGGTGGTCGATCTTCTCCCCTTGAAACTGGGGTCGGTGCTGGTGTTGGTACTGGTGCTGGTGCCCTTCCATAATTATTATGGAATCTCTTTCTTTTGAAATTGTTCCCACTAGATTCTCCTCTTCTGTTATTTGGTATGGAATTACCACCGAAGTGTTGGTTACCTCCTCGATGGTTCTCGTTCCTGTGGTTGTTGTCACTCCTTTCTCTATGCTGATCATTAACTCTTGGCTGCAATGTTTCATCTGTTTGCTCCACCCTTTGAGCCCTATCTACAACATCTGAATACAAACTGAATTTATGAGAACTAAGTTGTTGACGAATTTTGAGTCTCAAACCTCTCAGGAACATTCGACTCATTCGTGCTTCGTCATCTACTAGATGAGTCGCAAAACGAGACAGTTCAGCAAACTTAGCTTCATATTGAGAAACTGTCATGTTTCCCTGCTCCAGCTTAATGAATTCCACTTCCTTCATATGGCGGATGCTTTCTGGGAAGTACTTCTCGTTAAACAGTTCTTCGAATTCTGTCCAAGACATTTCGAGTGCTGAAGGTTGGATACGTTTTACCGCTTCCCACCAATGGTCCGCCTCACCTCGTAACATAAAAGTGGCAAATGGCACCTTCTGATCATCAGCGCATTGTAAGACATCAAGTATTTTTGTCGTCTGCTTCAGCCATGCCTCCGCTTTGAGTGGGTCAGGCTTCCCGTGGAATTCAGGTGGTCCTAATTCTTTAAATTGCTTAACAGTGACCATCCTCAAATTGCCAGCGTTTCTACTGTTATTATTGACTGGATTTCCTCTTCCTTGATTCTGTATGAACTGCATGAAATTCCTAAAGAATCCATCGTTCATCATGTTATCAGGAACATTATTTCCTGAGTTGGCAGGAGGATTGTTTAGGGCCTCTTGATTCTCGGCTACATTTGCTTCGGGTATTCCATAGTTAACCTCTTGATTTTCAGATGCCATACTTAACTGTGGTCACAAAATAAATGTTAGTTCAAATAAACTGACTCATCACTTCATGTTCCTACATTCAAATCGACTCATTAGATAATAAAATCTATTTTAGGTAGGACACACTAGTGACTGATTCTATTCGTCTCTCCCCTCCTAGTTCTACCCCAGATCTCCATTAAAGACCATATCCCTAAGCTCTGATGCCAACTGTGACGCCCCCAAATCTGGGCTCACACAGCCCAAACTTGAGTCGTCAAAAGACTACAACAAAATTATTACAACAAAGCACAACGTACAACAATACAGTGTATAATAATACACAACTAAGTTTTCACTATTATTGCCACACTATTTTACAAAACGTGAAGACTATGATAACTATTCCTCGGACCCTCACTTCATTCCCCGGCTAGACCCTGTTATGTTTTCATCTCCTGTTGAAAAACAATGGAACAAAAGAAAGGGTGAGCTCAAATAGCCCAGTAAGAAATATCATGACTACGATAATGACGAATAAATTATCATTAGCCTTCAACAGTTGAGTTCTTGATAGAATACAATAGAATACAAGGTTTATATCAAAAATTGCAGTTAAATTCTTAAACAATGTTCAGATCAATAATAGCAGCGGAATGAGCAATCTATTAGAAGAATAATGCAGATTATAATGTCCACTCGCTTCTCTTTTTCGTAAAAACATCATCAACTTTTATCATCTGAAATACCATTAGTCATGATAATATAAATTCACAGTTCCTGATCATAATCATGCACATCAACAGTTCATCTTTGCACTACGGGCCAAAGATATTCAATATAGCACCAACGGTCATGATTATACCAGATTCAGCCTTTGGTCATAATCATACCAAACAACAGTTCATCTTTGCACTACGGGCCAAAGATATTCAATATAGCACCAACGGTCATGATTATACCAGATTCAGCCTTTGGTCATAATCATACCAAACAACAGTTCATCTTTGCACTACGGGCCAAAGAGAACATTCACCACGAGCCATAAAAGACACCGAACAGATGTATCGTCTTTAACCTATTATATCGCCTTTAACCTATCATCTGTTCAACAAATATAACACATCTGTGCCCCCGGTCACAGATATTCACAACAGTTTGATTTTTGGATGATTAGAATGATATAAATGATGAACAGAAGAAATAGGATAACAATAAGTATCGGAAGTTTACTTTGTACAGATTCAAATAATGTCCAAATTGTCAACATGATGTGGAGTGAAATTTAAAAATGATATTCAAGATCCACAGTTCAGAATAACGGTTACAATTCAATAGAAAGGTTCACGTAAATAGGAAGGTTCAGTTGAAATAATGAAGTTCAACTATTATGGAACATATAATATTTTCAGGAATTATAGAAGCAATAGTTCCATAATAAATTTCGATTTAGGAGTATGAAAGAAAATAATATCCCTTACCGTAGCAGGTTTGATTAACAAAAGGTGAAGGAAATTAATACAAAGGGTTATTCACCAACAGGCGACAATCCGCTCCGTAAGGTTATTCCCACAATTTAATAGAATTTGAGTACAAAGAGTTATTCACCAAACAGGCGGCAATCCGCTCCGTAAGGTTATTCTCAGAGATTAATAATGAATGAATACGAAAGGTTATTCACCAACAGGCGGCAATCCGCTCCGTAAGGTTATTCCCACAATTTAATACATGGAAATAAAAGGCACGTCTTATGGGTAAGGAAGAAACAATATTATTATCGAGAATCAAATAATGATAATCCCTTACCATAGTACGTTTGAATAATGGAAGATGAAAAAGATGGTATCCCTTACCGTAACACGTGACTGGATATTGATTTAAATGAGGTTGATTAACTTGAACAGTACACGTATACTTATAGATCTTCACAAATACTCAAGATGACTTAAGCACACTTAGAGAGAACTTTCACAAGAAGTATTTAGAGAGAGAAAGAAAGAACAAGTAAGGAAGTTTATGAAAAATCCTTAAGTTAAGGCTTCTATTTATAGCCAAAAATCTTATCATTCATTTCATCTAAACCATTCATTTAAAGATCATCTTTTAATCTACACCATCCATTTCAAATATTATATTATCTTTAATCTACACCATTCATTTCATATCACCTAATAATCACCTAACTTTATATTATAAACAAATCAATTTAATTATTCAACAATAATTCACACTTTAATCTACACCATTCATTTCATATCACCTAATAATCACCTAACTTTATATTATAAACAAATCAATTCAATTATTCAACAATAATTCACACTTTAATCTACACCATTCATTTCATATCACCTAATAATCACCTAACTTTATATTATAAACAAATAACTTTATCAATTCAATTATTATGACTAATTGTTATAAATACAGTATAGTTAGTTCTTAGATATCAAGTCAATAAATTAATGAAATACAACTGTTTAAATAACATCATAATAGAGATAACAATAATGTAAAATAAAGCATACGTTACTGTGTAATGACAATTATTGATTCAATAATGTGAATTACTGTGCATATGTTACTGTGACAATTATTAGGTTCAATAATTTTAAAAACAGTGCAACAACAATTATTGACTCAATGATATAAAATACAGTGTAATGACAATTATTAAATCAATAATGCAAAATACTGTGTAACAACAATTATTGAATTGATAATATAAAATATTATGCAGTGACAATTATCGATGAAATGATGCGTAACAGTTACGGTGTCAATTATCAGACCAATAATATGAGACACTATGCAATACCGTGTGTTACTGTAGAGTACCGTGTGCTACAGAAAATACCATAAACTACCGTATGCTACTATTCTTTTATCACCGGTATTTTAACAGTTCCGTTGACTATTTTTATTTAAAAAGGTTACTTCTGTCGTTTTCTATATCCGACAAATATTCCGTTGTGGGGTCCACCAATAATTTATTATTTCGGCGCCGTCGTACGGCACGAATATTCCCCGACCAAACGAATATTCCCCGACAAAGCGAATATTGTCCGACAAAATAAAATTTGCACATAACATTCTTAACTTTCAATTCTGTTAATTTAACCACTTACTGTTTCAAAAAAAATATATATGAAGAAAAATTAAATTTTGTATTTCATAAAATTCGGGGTCTTACACTATCACTCTCGAATTGAAAACAATGCGTACAACGCACATAAATCTTCATTTGAGGAAACTTGCTATTCGTTTCGTTATTTCTCAAAATTTGCAAACAAATAGGTGATTAAGAGTCATATTACTTCGTTATCCATCGGTTATCCTCAAAAGGAGCAATCCTATCACTCTCGCATTGAAAACAATGCGTACAACGCACACAAGTCTTCATTTGAGCAAACTTGCTATTCGTTTCATTATTTTCTCAAAATTTGCAAACAAATAGGTGATTAAGAGTCGTATTACTTCGTTATGCATCGGTTATCCTCAAAAGAGCAATCCTATCACTCTGGCATTGAAAACAATGCGTACAACGCACACAAGTCTTCATTTGAGGAAACTTGCTATTCGTTTCGTTATTTCCTCAAAAATTGTAAACAAATAGGTGATTAAGAGTCATATTACTTCGTTATACATCGGTTATCCTCAAAAGGAGCAATCCTATCACTCTCGCATTGAAAACAATGCGTAGAACGCACACAAATCTTCATTTGAGGAAACTTGCTATTCGTTTCGTTATTTCCTCAAAATTTGCAAACAAATAGGTGATTAAGAGTCATATTACTTCGTTATACATCGGTTATCCTCAAAATGAGCAATCCTATCACTCTCGCATTGAAAACAATGCGTACAACGTACACGAGTCTTCATTTGAGGAAACTTGCTATTCGTTTCATTATTTTCTCAAAATTTGCAAACAAATAGGTGATTAAGAGTCGTATTACTTCGTTATGCATCGGTTAGCCTCAAAATGAGCAATCCTATCACCCTCGCTTTGAAAACAATGCGTACAACGCACGCAAGTCTTCATTTGAGGAAACCTGCTATTCGTTTCGTTATTTTCTCAAAATTTACAAACCAGTGGGTGATTAAGAGTCATATTACTTCGTTATACGTCCCTTAGCCTCAAAAGGAGCAATCCTATCACTCTCGCATTGAAAACAATGCGTACAACGCACACAAGTCTTCATTTGAGGAAACTTGATATTCGTTTCATTATTTCCTCAAAATTTGCAAAGAAATAGGTGATTAAGAGTCATATTACTTCGTTATGCACCGCTTAGCCTCAAAAGGAGCAATCCTATCACTCTCGAATTGAAAACAATGCTTACAACGCACACAAATCTTCATTTGAGGAAACTTCCTATTCGTTTCGTTATTTCCTCAAAATTTGCAAACAAATAGGTGATTAAGAGTCATATTACTTCGTTATACATCGGTTATCCTCAAAAGGAGCAATCCTATCACTCTCGCATTGAAAATAATGCGTACAACGCACACAAGTCTTCATTTGAGGAAACTTGCTATTCGTTTCGTTATTTCCTCAAAATTTGCAAACAAATAGGTGATTAAGAGTCATATTAATTTGTTATACATCAAAAGAGCAATCCTATCACTCTGGCATTGAAAACAATGCGTACGACGCACACAAGTCTTCATTTGAGGAAACTTGCTATTCGTTTCGTTATTTTCTCAAAATTTGCAAATAAATAGGTGATTAAGAGTCGTATTACTTCGTTATGCATCGGTTATCCTCAAAATGAGCAATCCTATCACTCTCGCTTTGAAAACAATGCGTACAACGCACACAAGTCTTCATTTGAGGAAACCTGCTATTCGTTTCGTTATTTTCTCAAAATTTACAAACCAGTGGCTGATTAAGAGTCATATTACTTCGTTATACGTCCCTTAGCGTCAAAAGGAGCAATCCTATCACTCTTGCATTGAAAACAATGCGTACAACGCACACAAGTCTTCATTTGAGGAAACTTGATATTCGTTTCGTTATTTCCTCAAAATTTGCAAACAAATAGGTGATTAAGAGTCATATTACTTCGTTATACATCGGTTATCCTCAAAAGGAGCAATCCTATCACTCTCGCATTGAAAACAACGCGTACAACGCACACAAGTCTTCATTTGAGGAAACCTGCTATTCGTTTCGTTATTTCCTCAAAATTTACAAACCAATAGGTGATTAAGAGTCATATTACTTCGTTATGCGTCGCTTAGCCTCAAAAGGAGCAATCCTATCACTCTCGCATTGAAAACAATGCGTACAACGCACACAAGTCTTCATTTGAGGAAACTTGCTATTCGTTTCGTTATTTCCTCAAAATTTGCAAACAAATAGGTGATTAAGAGTCATATTACTTCGTTCTGCACCGCTTAGCCTCAAAAGGAGCAATCCTATCACTCTCGAATTGAAAACAATGCGTACAACGCACACAAATCTTCATTTGAGGAAACTTGCTATTCGTTTCGTTATTTCCTCAGAATTTGCAAACAAATAGGTGATTAAGAGTCATATTATTTCGTTATACATCGGTTATCCTCAAAAGGAGCAATCCTATCACTCTCGCATTGAAAACAACGCGTACAACGCACACAAGTCTTCATTTGAGGAAACCTGTTATTCGTTTCGTTATTTCCTCAAAATTTACAAACCAATAGGTGATTAAGAGTCATATTAATTTGTTATACATCGGTTATCCTCAAAAGAGCAATCCTATCACTCTGGCATTGAAAACAATGCGTACAACGCACACAAGTCTTCATTTGAGGAAACTTGCTATTCGTTTCGTTATTTTCTCAAAATTTGCAAACAAATAGGTGATTAAGAGTCGTATTACTTCGTTATGCATCGGTTAGCCTCAAAATGAGCAATCCTATCACTCTCGCTTTGAAAACAATGCGTACAACGCACACAAGTCTTCATTTGAGGAAACCTGCTATTCGTTTCGTTATTTTCTCAAAATTTACAAACCAGTGGCTGATTAAGAGTCATATTACTTCGTTATACGTCCCTTAGCCTCAAAAGGAGCAATCCTATCACTCTTGCATTGAAAACAATGCGTACAACGCACACAAGTCTTCATTTGAGGAAACTTGATATTCGTTTCGTTATTTCCTCAAAATTTGCAAACAAATAGGTGATTAAGAGTCATATTACTTCGTTATACATCGGTTATCCTCAAAAGGAGCAATCCTATCACTCTCGCATTGAAAACAATGCGTACAACGCACACAAGTCTTCATTTGAGGAAACCTGCTATTCGTTTCGTTATTTCCTCAAAATTTACAAACCAATAGGTGATTAAGAGTCATATTACTTCGTTATGCGTCGCTTAGCCTCAAAAGGAGCAATCCTATCACTCTCGCATTGAAAACAATGCGTACAACGCACACAAGTCTTCATTTGAGGAAACTTGCTATTCGTTTCGTTATTTCCTCAAAATTTGCAAACAAATAGGTGATTAAGAGTCATATTACTTCGTTCTGCACCGCTTAGCCTTAAAAGGAGCAATCCTATCACTCTCGAATTGAAAACAATGCTTACAACGCACACAAATCTTCATTTGAGGAAACTTGCTATTCGTTTCGTTATTTCCTCAGAATTTGCAAACAAATAGGTGATTAAGAGTCATATTACTTCGTTATACATCGGTTATCCTCAAAAGGAGCAATCCTATCACTCTCGCATTGAAAAACAACGCGTACAACGCACACAAGTCTTCATTTGAGGAAACCTGTTATTCGTTTCGTTATTTCCTCAAAATTTACAAACCAATAGGTGATTAAGAGTCATATTACTTCGTTATGCATCGGTTAGCCTCAAAATGAGCAATCCTATCACTCTCGCTTTGAAAACAATGCGTACAACGCACACAAGTCTTCATTTGAGGAAACCTGCTATTCGTTTCGTTATTTTCTCAAAATTTACAAACCAGTAGCTGATTAAGAGTCATATTACTTCGTTATGCGTCCCTTAGCCTCAAAAGGAGCAATCCTATCACTCTGGCATTGAAAACAATGCGTACAACGCACACAAGTCTTCATTTGAGGAAACTTGATATTTGTTTCGTTATTTCCTCAAAATTTGCAAACAAATAGGTGATTAAGTGTCATATTACTTCGTTATACATCGGTTATCCTCAAAAGGAGCAATCGTATCACTCTTGCATTGAAAACAACGCGTACAACGCACACAAGTCTTCATTTGAGGAAACCTGCTATTCGTTTCGTTATTTCCTCAAAATTTACAAACCAATAGGTGATTAAGAGTCATATTACTTCGTTATTCGTCGCTTAGCCTCAAAAGGAGCAATCCTATCACTCTCGCATTGAAAACAATGCGTACAACGCACACAAGTCACTATAGCAGATCTGCAGGCCCTGCCAGATGCGCCTTAAAAGTGGATTTTAGTAAGGCTTTTGACACATTATCGTGGAAGTTTATTCTGGATGCTTTGAGGTTTTTTAATTTTCCTCCCAAATTCATTTTCTGGATTAACTCTTGTATCACTACTGCTAAGTTCTCTGTGAAAGTTAATGGCTCCTTGTCTGGGTACTTTAAGGGAGCCAAAGGGTTGAGACAAGGTGACCCTCTCTCCCCTTATATTTTTGTCATTGCCATGGAGGTCCTTTCTATGATCACTGCCAAAGGTACCAAGGATCAGAAATTCAAATTTCACTGGAAAACAAAAAAGCTTGGATTAACACACCTATCCTTTGCTGATGACCTTATCCTCTTCTGCCATGGCGATATTGACTCGATCAAAATTCTGAGGAATTGCCTTGACTCTTTTGCAGCAGCTTCTGGCTTACAGATTAATCCCAACAAGAGTTTTTGCTTCCTTTCTAGCTCGGCCAATATACCATCTGAAGTCCTCAATTCTGCAGTAGGATTCCAGTCTGGCATTCTTCCTGCTACCTTTTTGGGGCTGCCTCTTATCTCTTCCAGACTCAGTTTCGCAGATTGTCACCCCCTTATACACAAGTTAACAAGAAGGGTTAATTCTTGGACTTCCAGGTTCTTATCTTATGCTGGGAGGCTTCAACTGATTAGAGCAGTCCTTTTTGCCTTACAATCTTACTGGGCATGCCATTTTATATTGCCTGGGGCAGTCTTAAAGAACATCAACAGAATTCTGAGTAGATTCTTGTGGAAAGGCAATTGTGTTGACAAAACAGGAGCCAAAGTAGCATGGAGCAAAGTAACTCTTCCTTACTCGGAAGGTGGGCTCAACATAAAGTGCATCTCGGATTGGAATACTGCTAATGTCCTTAATAAGCTCTTAATGATTGCTAATCCTGTTTCTGATTCTATATGGGCTAAGTGGGTAAAAACCTTTAATATCAAAGCAAATCATTTCTGGGTTATGAACATTCCACTCGACTGCTCATGGAGTTGGAGGAAAATCCTCAAACTAAGGGAACTTGCAAAGAATTTTGTTATAATCTCAATTGGAGATGGTGCCCATACTTCTTTATGGTATGACCCGTGGATGGGGAGACCTCCTGATCTCAACTGCTCTTCTCCTCTTGTCGTAAATTCTGGATTGGGTGATAATGCAATGGTCAATAACATAATCTCAGATTCCAACTGGGTTCTTCCTATCTCTAATCATGCTGATGTTATAGAATTCAGAAATGGGTTTGATTTTGATATTCCCATGAACCCAGCAGTGAAAGATAAATTGTTATGGGAAAATCATCCGATTGGTTCTAATAATGCTCACATTATTTGGTGCACTATCAGGAAAAGGGGACTAGTCATACCTTGGGATAATCTTGTTTGGCTTAAAGCTGTTCCTCCAAGAGTTTCTTTCTTTATGTGGCTGGCTTTCCTTAAACGTATCAGGACAGCGGACAAGATTATTGGGTTTGGAATCCTAATGGACTCCACCTGTGTGTTCTGTGGCATCTCATCAGAAAACTTTGATCATCTTTATTTTTATTGCCCCTTCACTTATAGAATTCTTTACCATGTTTTACACCTCTACTGTGGCTGGAGAGGTATGAGTAGAAGCTGGGATTCAATTACAAATTATATGATGTCTGACTCTTGCAAAGGTCCTAAAGCTAAGATATTAAAGCTCGGATTCGCTATTGTGTGCTACTATATATGGAAGGAAAGAAATAGCAGATCCCATGATCATTCCAGGGCTCCGATCCGAACAGTGGCAAAAAATTGTATTTCAACAATTAAGTGTACTTTAGCTTCACTTAGATGGTTTCAGAATATTAACCATAGACCTGGTATTAGGCAGTGGAACTTGTAATTTGTTGCTGGTAGCTGTTTTGGTTGTTGTAGTGGTGCATAGGGCATGTCCTATGACACAGCTGTTTACCTGATCAGGGTGTATTTTTTTAGTTTTCTTTAATATAAATCTATTTAGCGAAAAAAAAAACGCACACAAGTCTTCATTTGAGGAAACTTGCTATTCGTTTCGTTATTTTCTCAAAATTTGCAAACAAATAGGCGATTAAGAGTCGTATTACTTCGTTATGCTTCGGTTAGCCTGAAAATGAGCAATCCTATCACTCTCGCTTTGAAAACAATGCGTACAACGTACGCAAGTCTTCATTTGAGGAAACCTGCTATTCGTTTCGTTATTTTCTCAAAATTTACAAACCAGTAGGTGATTAAGAGTCATATTACTTCGTTATGCGTCCCTTAGCCTCAAAAGGAGCAATCCTATCACTCTCGCATTGAAAATAATGCGTACAACGCACACAAGTCTTCATTTGAGGAAACTTGATATTCGTTTCATTATTTCCTCAAAATTTGCAAAGAAATAGGTGATTAAGAGTCATATTACTTCGTTATGCACCGCTTAGCCTCAAAAGGAGCAATCCTATCACTCTCGAATTGAGAACAATGCTTACAACGCACACAAATCTTCATTTGAGGAAACTTCCTATTCGTTTCGTTATTTCCTCAAAATTTGCAAACAAATAGGTGATTAAGAGTCATATTACTTCGTTATACATCGGTTATCCTCAAAAGGAGCTATCCTATCACTCTCGCATTGAAAATAATGCGTACAACGCACACAAGTCTTCATTTGAGGAAACTTACTATTCATTTCGTTATTTCCACAAAATTTGCAAACAAATAGGTGATTAAGAGTCATATTAATTTGTTATACATCGGTTATCCTCAAAAGAGCAATCCTATCACTCTGGCATTGAAAACAATGCGTACAACGCACACAAGTCTTCATTTGAGGAAACTTGCTATTCGTTTCGTTATTTTCTCAAAATTTGCAAACAAATAGGTGATTAAGAGTCGTATTACTTCGTTATGCATCGGTTAGCCTCAAAATGAGCAATCCTATCACTCTCGCTTTGAAAACAATGCGTACAATGCACACAAGTCTTCATTTGAGGAAACCTGTTATTCGTTTCGTTATTTTCTCAAAATTTACAAACCAGTAGCTGATTAAGAGTCATATTACTTCGTTATGCGTCCCTTAGCCTCAAAAGGAGCAATCCTATCACTCTCGCATTGAAAACAATGCGTACAACTCACACAAGTCTTCATTTGAGGAAACTTGCTATTCGTTTCGTTATTTCCTCAAAATTTGCAAACAAATAGGTGATTAAGAGTCATATTAATTTGTTATACATCGGTTATCCTCAAAAGAGCAATCCTATCACTCTGGCATTGAAAACATTGCGTACAACGTACACAAGTCTTCATTTGAGAAAACTTGCTATTCGTTTCGTTATTTTCTCAAAATTTGCAAACAAATAGGTGATTAAGAGTCGTATTACTTCGTTATGCATCGGTTGACCTCAAAATGAGCAATCCTATCACTCTCGCTTTGAAAACAATGCGTACAACGCACACAAGTCTTCATTTGAGGAAACCTGCTATTCGTTTCGTTATTTTCTCAAAATTTACAAACCAGTAGCTGATTAAGAGTCATATTACTTCGTTATGCGTCCCTTAGCCTCAAAAGGAGCAATCCTATCACTCTCGCATTGAAAACAATGCGTACAACGCACACAAGTCTTCATTTGAGGAAACTTGATATTCGTTTCGTTATTTCCACAAAATTTGCAAACAAATAGGTGATTAAGAGTCATATTACTTCGTTATACATCGGTTATCCTCAAAAGGAGCAATCCTATCACTCTCGCATTGAAAAACAACGCGTACAACGCACACAAGTCTTCATTTGAGGAAACCTGCTATTCGTTTCGTTATTTCCTCAAAATTTACAAACCAATAGGTGATTAAGAGTCATATTACTTCGTTATGCGTCGCTTAGCCACAAAAGGAGCGATCCTATCACTCTCGCATTGAAAACAATGCGTACAACGCACACAAGTCTTCATTTGAGGAAACTTGCTATTCGTTTCGTTATTTTCTCAAAATTTGCAAACAAATAGGTGATTAAGAGTCGTATTACTTCGTTATGCATCGGTTAGCCTCAAAATGAGCAATCCTATCACTCTCGCTTTGAAAACAATGCGTACAACGCACACAAGTCTTCATTTGAGGAAACCTGCTATTCGTTTCGTTATTTTCTCAAAATTTACAAACCAGTAGCTGATTAAGAGTCATATTACTTCGTTATGCGTCCCTTAGCCTCAAAAGGAGCAATCCTATCACTCTCGCATTGAAAACAATGCGTACAACGCACACAAGTCTTCATTTGAGGAAACTTGCTATTCGTTTCGTTATTTTCTCAAAATTTGCAAACAAATAGGTGATTAAGAGTCGTATTACTTCGTTATGCATCGGTTAGCCTCAAAATGAGCAATCCTATCACTCTCGTTTTGAAAACAATGCGTACAACGCACACAAGTCTTCATTTGAGGAAACCTGCTATTCGTTTCGTTATTTTCTCAAAATTTACAAACCAGTAGCTGATTAAGAGTCATATTACTTCGTTATGCGTCCCTTAGCCTCAACAGGAGCAATCCTATCACTCTCGCATTGAAAACAATGCGTACGACGCACACAAGTCTTCATTTGAGAAAACTTGATATTCGTTTCGTTATTTCCTCAAAATTTGCAAACAAATAGGTGATTAAGAGTCATATTACTTCGTTATACATCGGTTATCCTCAAAAGGAGCAATCCTATCACTCTCGCATTGAAAACAACGCGTACAACGCACACAAGTCTTCATTTGAGGAAACCTGCTATTCGTTTCGTTATTTCCTCAAAATTTACAAACCAATAGGTGATTAAGAGTCATATTACTTCGTTATGCGTCGCTTAGCCACAAAAGGAGCAATCCTACCACTCTCGCATTGAAAACAGTGCGTACAACGCACACAAATCTTCATTTGAGGAAACTTGCTATTCGTTTCGTTATTTCCTCAAAATTTGCAAACAAATAGGTGATTAAGAGTCATATTACTTCGTTATGCACCGCTTAGCCTGAAAAGGAGCAATCCTATCACTCTCGAATTGAAAACAATGCGTACAACGCACACAAATCTTCATTTGAGGAAACTTGCTATTCGTTTCGTTATTTCCTCAGAATTTGCAAACAAATAGGTGATTAAGAGTCATATTACTTCGTTATACATCGGTTATCCTCAAAAGGAGCAATCCTATCACTCTCGCATTGAAAATAATGCGTACAACGCACACAAGTCTTCATTTGAGGAAACTTGCTATTCGTTTCGTTATTTCCTCAAAATTTGCAAACAAATGGGTGATTAAGAGTCATATTAATTTGTTATACATCGGTTATCCTCAAAAGAGCAATCCTATCACTCTGGCATTGAAAACAATGCGTACAACGCACACAAGTCTTCATTTGAGGAAACTTGTTATTCGTTTCGTTATTTTCTCAAAATTTGCAAACAAATAGGTGATTAAGAGTCGTATTACTTCGTTATGCATCGGTTAGCCTCAAAATGAGCAATCCTATCACCCTCGATTTGAAAACAATGCGTACAACGCACACAAGTCTTCATTTGTGGAAACCTGCTATTCGTTTCGTTATTTTCTCAAAATTTACAAACCAGTAGGTGATTAAGAGTCATATTACTTCGTTATGCGTCCTTTAGCCTCAAAAGGAGCAATCCTATCACTCTCGCATTGAAAACAATGCGTACAACGCACACAAGTCTTCATTTGAGGAAACTTGATATTCGTTTCATTATTTCCTCAAAATTTGCAAACAAATAGGTGATTAAGAGTCATATTACTTCGTTATGCACCGCTTAGCCTCAAAAGGAGCAATCCTATCACTCTCGAATTGAAAACAATGCTTACAACGCACACAAATTTTCATTTGAGGAAACTTCCTATTCGTTTCGTTATTTCCTCAAAATTTGCAAACAAATAGGTGATTAAGAGTCATATTACTTCGTTATGCCTCCCTTAGCCTCAAAAGGAGCAATCCTATCACTCTCGCATTGAAAACAATGCGTACAACGCACACAAGTCTTCATTTGAGGAAACTTGCTATTCGTTTCGTTATTTACTCAAAATTTGCAAACAAATAGGTGATTAAGAGTCATATTACTTCGTTATACATCGCTTAGCCTCAAAAGGAGCAATCCTATCACTCTCGCATTGAAAACAATACATACAACGCACACAAGTCTTCATTTGAGGAAACTTGCTATTCGTTTCGTTATTTCCTCAAAATTTGCAAACAAATAGGTGATTAAGAGTCATATTACTTCGTTATGCCTCCCTTAGCCTCAAAAGGAGCAATCCTATCACTCTCGCATTGAAAACAATGCGTACAACGCACACAAGTCTTCATTTGAGGAAACTTGTTATTCGTTTCGTTATTTCCTCAAAATTTGCAAACCAATAGGTGATTAAGAGTCATATTACTTCGTTATACATCGGTTATCCTCAAAAGGAGCAATCCTATCACTCTCGCATTGAAAAACAACGCGTACAACGCACACAAGTCTTCATTTGAGGAAACCTGCTATTCGTTTCGTTATTTCGTCAAAATTTACAAACCAATAGGTGATTAAGAGTCATATTACTTCGTTATGCGTCGCTTAGCCACAAAAGGAGCAATCCTATCACTCTCGCATTGAAAACAATGCGTACAACGCACACAAGTCTTCATTTGAGGAAACTTGCTATTCGTTTCGTTATTTTCTCAAAATTTGCAAACAAATAGGTGATTAAGAGTCGTATTACTTCGTTATGCATCGGTTAGCCTCAAAATGAGCAATCCTATCACTCTCGCTTTGAAAACAATGCGTACAACGCACACAAGTCTTCATTTGAGGAAACCTGCTATTCGTTTCGTTATTTTCTCAAAATTTACAAACCAGTAGCTGATTAAGAGTCATATTCCTTCGTTATGCGTCCCTTAGCCTCAAAAGGAGCAATCCTATCACTCTCGCATTGAAAACAATGCGTACAACGCACACAAGTCTTCATTTGAGGAAACTTGCTATTCGTTTCGTTATTTTCTCAAAATTTGCAAACAAATAGGTGATTAAGAGTCGTATTACTTCGTTATGCTTCGGTTAGCCTGAAAATGAGCAATCTTATCACTCTCGCTTTGAAAACAATGCGTACAACGCACACAAGTCTTCATTTGAGGAAACCTGCTATTCGTTTCGTTATTTTCTCAAAATTTACAAACCAGTGGCTGATTAAGAGTCATATTACTTCGTTATACGTCCCTTAGCGTCAAAAGGAGCAATCCTATCACTCTCGCATTGAAAACAATGCGTACAACGCACACAAGTCTTCATTTGAGGAAACTTGATATTCGTTTCGTTATTTCCTCAAAATTTGCAAACAAATAGGTGATTAAGAGTCATATTACTTCGTTATACATCGGTTATCCTCAAAAGGAGCAATCCTATCACTCTCGCATTGAAAACAACGCGTACAACGCACACAAGTCTTCATTTGAGGAAACCTGCTATTCGTTTCGTTATTTCCTCAAAATTTACAAACCAATAGGTGATTAAGAGTCATATTACTTCGTTATGCGTCGCTTAGCCTCAAAAGGAGCAATCCTATCACTCTCGCATTGAAAACAATGCGTACAACGCACACAAGTCTTCATTTGAGGAAACTTGCTATTCGTTTCGTTATTTCCTCAAAATTTGCAAACAAATAGGTGATTAAGAGTCATATTACTTCGTTCTGCACCGCTTAGCCTCAAAAGGAGCAATCCTATCACTCTCGAATTGAAAACAATGCTTACAACGCACACAAATCTTCATTTGAGGAAACTTGCTATTCGTTTCGTTATTTCCTCAGAATTTGCAAACAAATAGGTGATTAAGAGTCATATTACTTCGTTATACATCGGTTATCCTCAAAAGGAGCAATCCTATCACTCTCGCATTGAAAAACAACGCGTACAACGCACACAAGTCTTCATTTGAGGAAACCTGTTATTCGTTTCGTTATTTCCTCAAAATTTACAAACCAATAGGTGATTAAGAGTCATATTAATTTGTTATACATCGGTTATCCTCAAAAGAGCAATCCTATCACTCTGGCATTGAAAACAATGCGTACAACGCACACAAGTCTTCATTTGAGGAAACTTGCTATTCGTTTCGTTATTTTCTCAAAATTTGCAAACAAATAGGTGATTAAGAGTCGTATTACTTCGTTATGCATCGGTTAGCCTCAAAATGAGCAATCCTATCACTCTCGCTTTGAAAACAATGCGTACAACGCACACAAGTCTTCATTTGAGGAAACCTGCTATTCGTTTCGTTATTTTCTCAAAATTTACAAACCAGTAGCTGATTAAGAGTCATATTACTTCGTTATGCGTCGCTTAGCCTCAAAAGGAGCAATCCAATCACTTTCGCATTGAAAACAATGCGTACAACGCACACAAGTCTTCATTTGAAAAAACTTGTTATTCGTTTCGTTATTTGTAAAATCCCAAATATTTCCAAAGTGATCTAACAAGATTTAAGCAAAGGTTATCAATTCAAAACCTAAGATTGATTGCTCAAGCATACCTTGAGCTATCTTAAAGAATATATACGACTCGAAACTACGATCGTATACAACTAAGAGGTTAAATTCTTTAACCTAAACTATGTGTTATGTGATTAGTAAAGCTTGAATTGAGCTTTTAAATGTGTTGTATGAAATATCTATGTGTAGGATTTTGTGTTTTGGTTCAAGTAGTTAACCTTAACACTTATTAAAAATCAGAAGTCAATTTAGGGCAAAAACCTAAATTGGAAAAAGAGTTAAAACCTAAACCCTAACCCTAGGGTCTAAACCCTAGAAAATAACCTAGGCCCTTGAGCAAAATGTGAAGGTTAAATTGACATTCTGTTTCAAGATTCAACCTTCCCACGCTTTAAAAACACGTAATAGTCAGTAAAAAATTTTCTCGAAAAACGTGTAAAAAGCACTATTCACGAAGAAACGTTTTTCATTCGTTTGATCGTTTCTTTCATCTGTAGGACTTCTTGTATTTCACGACATAGTGATAATATGAGGTTTAGATGCCAGGGAATCAATAAAATTTTCTTGGGAAAAAGACACGATTTACGAGAAAACGTTTGTCGTCTTTTTGAACGTTCTTTTCAACGTTTGGACTTTTTCTATTTCACGATATAGCATTTATACGGGGAATAGATACCAGGGAGCCACTTATATTTTTCCATAAATAAAACGTAAATCGCTCTTCAAACGAAAACGCTTTCCGTTTTTGATCAAACCGTTGATGGATACAGTGTTTGTATGCAACACCGGTGCGTAATAAGCAATACAAGATTTTCTCGAAAAGTGTGTCGGGAATAAGACGAAATAGGGAAAAGACAAAAATAAATATTATTTTTGACTTTTTGGTCTTCTAACCATTTTCTGAGAAATGGTCGTCAAAAACACTATTCACCGAAAAACGTGCCAAGTCTTTTGGACTTTTCACTTTACAGAAAAGTGTTCATTCGGAACAAAACTCAGTCATATCAAAATTTTAAATCAGTAGAAGTTAACCAAATTAGTTGGAATCAGACTGTTATATAATTAACTGCTAATTCATCCGTATTGTTTTCATCAAACGGATCATGAGATAAGTTAACATTAAATTTGAATAATCAAATTTATCAGATTAATACCTAATTATATTATTCAATCATAATTAGTGTCTAGAATGAAAGAAATTTATCAATCGCGTCGCCCGGTAGGTGTATTTGAGAAAAATACACGGAAGGTTATCCGAGATTAATTCAAGGAAAACTTCGATGGTCAGACGAGACATCATATTAATACTGTATGATGTATTTTATTAATAAAATACGTATAAGTAATTAAAACTTATATTACTAATGCGAAATATTTTAAATTAATCGCACGCGATTTATCCGATATACCGAAATCGGAAGAAATAATGACAAAACAGCTCGGGAAGCTTCTAGAAGCTTGGCTTGGAAAATATCTAGATATTATTCTAGTTTTATTAACTAAATAATGTGCGAAAAGACTAAAATGCCCTTGGTCTTTTTAACTAATGACCAAATTACCCCGACCTTTGATTTTCCTATAAATAGGAAGCTAAACTCATTCATTTCTTCATCTTTTTCCAAAGCTTTTGCAAGAGCAAAATTACTCTCTATATCTATTACTCCTAGTTATAATTCATGTATTGGAAATTGCAAAGAAATAGTTAAAGCTTGCAATAACAAAAGGTACGATTCTTAGTTATTGTAATGTTTATTTTTATCGATGAGGCTCAAGAACATAAGTCGTAGCCATGTACGATTTTTCGTTCTGCGTGTTCCTTATGACTTGAGCAAGTCGTTGTTATGTCAAATTTCATTTCATAGTTTAAAGTTCAAGAACATACGTCGTATCCATGTACGGTTTATCCGTTCTCCGTGTTCTTCGTATGTTCTGGAGTATTATTATAAATTGTTATAATTAAGTAAACAAGTCGTTATAATGACCAAATTTTGTCAATTATATAGTGTTATAATCACTTATGTAAGCAGTTATAATGCTCAAATTATTTCAAGTATGAAATCCAAAAGCTCAAGAACATAAGTCGTTACCATGTACGATTTTTCGTTCTTCGTGTTCTTCGTGTGTTCTTGAGCAAAAGTCATAATTTCTACATAAGTAGGCTTATGATTTGGTAATTTAGTGTTATGGGATGATGAAACATGATGGCCTTGCTAAATAATGCTTGTGGCATCAAGTTTTAGTAGTCGAAACGAAGAACGATGAAACTTTGTTCTTCGTGTTCTTCGATTCGTTCTTCGTGTTCTTGAGAAAAAGTCATAAAATCTTATATAAGTAGGTTTATGATTTTGTTATTTTTATGTTATGAAGTGATACGGAGTGTTAGAACATGTTATCTTAGCAAATTAATGCTTGAGGTATCATGTTTTACCAATCGGATCAAAGAAAGTTAAGTTTAATATACTAGCAGAATATTTTTTGCAAATTTCCAAAAATTTAATTTCTGAATCTGCCTTAGACACCTAAATCAAAGTTGTAGATCATGAAATTCTAAGCAATTTAGACTCAATAATCACTCAAAAATATTTTCGTATGACAAAGTTATGGCTGTCACTGTAAAAGAGGTCAGAAATATGAATCAGTTTTAGATCAGTCCCATTACTGGGAAATATGTGTAAATCAGTAAGGAATCTCGAACTTTGGTCTGAATGAAAGTTGTAGGTACGGAAGTTACGAACGTGTGAAATTTTGAACGACTCAAAAATGTTTTAAAACGAAGAAGTTATGGCCGTTTAACCGAGCCGGGGTCTGGCAGTCCAACAATCTACCCAAATCCGAAAATTTGGCTTAAAAATGAGTTTTTGAGTTAGCCAATTTTCCAAATAATTTCACCTATGAAAATAGTGTATTTAAGTTATTCTAAGACTTATTCAAAAGGAAAATTTGATAAACTAACATTCGGGGTCGCGTAACCCTTTTTGTAGGCGTTTAACGATTTCCCGGGAAAACCCTAACATGGTTTCAAGGCAAGTCTTCTAACTCTTGCTATGTGCTACTTGTTTAGTATTGTTAAAATGATAAATGAGATGTATAATGTTATATTATTATGCAATAGATGATATGTGAAGTCTTTAACTGATGTTTACAAGCCTTCTAACTGTTATGTGTTATGTTTACGAGTTATGAACATGATTTATACACTTTGTGTGTCAATGTGATATAAATTATTGGAACGTGAGTTATATGTGATATTAAATGGAGAATTATGTTCAGTCAATGCATGTTAAAGTTTATATGAAAGCATAAACTGCGTATGTGCTATATGTTAGACTTGCTGAGCCGTCGTGCTCATTCTTGCGAATAAAACCTTATTTGCAGATTAAAGATGAACGTTAAGAAGATCATGAACGTAAAGATGCAGCATAGATTAGGTTTTCATGTAAATTGATTGTATTTTTATATGTCATAATGACTGTTGTAATACGAACAAACAAACAAACATGTAACCGAATATTGAATGAATGATATAAATAATTATCATCAGAATGTTGTTATGTCTTTATTTTGATATAACCTAGAATTGTTAAAATTTAACATAGTATTGATAATGATCTATTTATCTGGATGAGGATCGGTAAATAACTTGTGAGTGCTGTACATCTGAGACAGAACTAAGCGATGTTGACTGGTCAAATCCATCGTTAAGGTTCCTCGGACCCAGGTATAACTCGTTATTACTATTCTGAATACCATATAAGTAGGATTATTGATATGAAGAGATATCTTTGTATATTGATACTTGTAGTACGAATGAGACCGTTACAAGTGGACGTATATAGAATATTTAAATCCTAAGGTTAAAATTAAACCGTTATATATGGTTTTATCCATTTATACGGATGAAATACAAGTTGATACTTGTATACTTATGAGACTGAGATCAAGTTAAGATCCAGGGACAATGTTAAGAGAAATTGTTAATGTATAGTCTAAAATAAGACTATTTCAACCAATATGATTATGGGATCATTGGTTAAGTCGATAGATGTATGAAATTAACGCACAAGGTCCGCCGCATCGAAAGCGCGGGGATTTTGGGGGCGTTACATTATTTCCTCAAAATTTGCAAACTAATACGTGATTAAGAGTCATATTAATTTGTTATATATCGGTTATCCTCAAAAGAGCAATCATATCACTCTCGCATTGAAAACAATGCGTACAACGCACACAAGTCTTCATTTGAGGAAACTTGCTATTCGTTTCGTTATTTCCTAAAAATTTGCAAAGAAATAGGTGATTAAGAGTCATATTACATCGTTATGCATTGCTTAGCCTCAAAAGGAGCAATCCTATCACTCTCGCATTGAAAACAATGCGTACAACGCACACAAGTCTTCATTTGAGGAAACTTGCTATTCGTTTCATTATTTCCACAAAATTCGCAAACAAATATCTGATTAAGAGTCATATTACTTAGTTATACATCGGTTATCCTCAAAAGGAGCAATCCTATCACTCTCGCATTGAAAACAACGCGTACAACGCACACAAGTCTTCATTTGAGGAAACCTGCTATTCGTTTCGTTATTTCCTCAATATTTACAAACCAATAGGTGATTAAGAGTCATATTACTTCGTTATGCATCGGTTAGCCTCAAAATGAGCAATCCTATCACTCTCGCCTTGAAAACAATGCGTACAACGCACACAAGTCTTCATTTGAGGAAACCTGCTATTCGTTTCGTTATTTCCTCAAAATTTGCAAACAAATAGGTGATTAAGAGTCATATTACTTCGTTATGCACCGCTTAGCCTCAAAAGGAGCAATCCTTTCACTCTCGAATTGAAAACAATGCGTACAACGCACACAAATCTTCATTTGAGGAAACTTGCTATTTGTTTCGTTATTTCCTCAGAATTTGCAAACAAATAGATGATTAAGAGTCATATTACTTCGTTATACATCGGTTATCCTCAAAAGGAGCAATCCTATCACTCTCGCATTGAAAACAATGCGTACAACGCACACAAGTCTTCATTTGAGCAAACTTGCTATTCGTTTCGTTATTTCCTCAAAATTTGCAAACAAATAGATGATTAAGAGTCATATTACTTCGTTATACATCGGTTATCCTCAAAAGGAGCAATCCTATCACTCTCGCATTGAAAACAATGCGTACAACGCACACAAGTCTTAATTTGAGGAAACTTGCTATTCGTTTCGTTATTTCCTCAAAATTTGCAAACAAATAGGTGATTAAGAGTCATATTAATTTGTTATACATCGGTTATCCTCAAAAGAGCAATCCTATCACTCTGGCATTGAAAACAATGCGTACAACGCACACAAGTCTTCATTTGAGGAAACTTGCTATTCGTTTCGTTATTTTCTCAAAATTTGCAAACAAATAGGTGATTAAGAGTCGTATTACTTCGTTATGCATCGGTTAGCCTCAAAATGAGCAATCCTATCACTCTCGCTTTGAAAACAATGCGTACAACGCACGCAAGTCTTCATTTGAGGAAACCTGCTATTCGTTTCGTTATTTTCTCAAAATTTACAAACCAGTAGGTGATTAAGAGTCATATTACTTCGTTATGCGTCTCTTAGCCTCAAAAGGAGCAACCCCTATCACTCTCGCATTGAAAACAATGCGTACAACGCACACAAGTCTTCATTGGTGTTAGAGTTTATGCCCTAGAGGCTAATTATTTGATGTAATTGCTTAACATTTTTGATATTATATTTGATTGAATAAATATATTATTTTATTATGATTTCATTTACTGCGTTATATAAATGTTAACATAATAAAAGCCCTTAGAATAATGATACGAATTATATAGCTTTAAGTATGTGACTTGAACATGAGATTATATAATTATAATTAGTATCATTGCTCTTAAATGTCCCTAGTCGAGTATCATTGTTAATGGGACAACAATGATGCATTGAGACTAGTATGTGGATTGACTGATGGCCAAATCTCATTGGTCATAAATATATGAGATATTTGAGTCAATGCATAGGTACATGTTAGAGAACAATGTACTGGACTGACCCACCATGAGAATTCTACATGGAGCATTATGCAAAGTGTCATAAGAAATTCTTATAGTGACAATGATGTAATGATCCTCCGGCCTGAAGTCACTATATTATTACACGAGAATTTATGTACTTTGATATCATCAAATGTCACCTTTAATAGGGTGGACAATAAAGGTGATCATTGGGTACATCATGAATCGTGTGAGGAATATGAGTGATCTAGATGGAATTTAACCCTCCTATATATTAGGAGTGATATCCATAGGCCTCTTGATTGAGTAGGACTATGAAATGCATGGCCATGCTCAAATATTGATTTGTTTCATATAGTCTACTCATTGATCAAGAAAACTCAGATTAAATTATGAAGAGTATGACACATTCCATGCCTCGAGTTTAATCTAGGATATAAGGTTAAAAGGATCAAATTACATTGAAACATTGGTCACGAAAAGGTTGTATCGAATCACCGATCTTATTATTATTTGGGTAGCAGTGATGCATTGCTAGATGCCGCTCACTGTTTATAATTTTATAATATGATTTTAAAATTATTGCCAACATAATAATAACCTATAGGGTCACACACTTAGAACGTAATTAAAAGGGAATTAATTTAAATTGTAGGTATTTTAAATATGTCAATATGATTGATAGTATTTAGAAATTACGAATTTAAATTAATAGGATAATTTGTATATATGTATATTAATTAAGTAAGACTTAATTAAAATATAATATATATAAATTCGGATTTTATTTTTCTATTTATTTTAGGTTTTAGTTAATTCCTATTAACTACTATATATATGATATATCAGTAGTCTAAAAGTTACGTAAGGAAAAACTAAAACCCTAGCCGCTTTCAGAAAGAGGCTAGAGAGAAAAATAGGTTAGAAATCCTGATCTTGGTGGCTAGTACCGCAGATCCCTTTCGCTGCAGATCGTGTGACGGTTCGCGGATCGTTCGTGTGGATACCGTAGAGACGTAGTCGCTGGATTGCGTTGAAGATTCGAAGCCGTTCCAGAATTCCATCGTCTTCTCAACATCTCAGATAATCGGTAAAATAATCTAAACCTCTGATTAATCTGTTTTCGCATGGATCCTGTCTTAGGGTTTCAAAAAAAATTTAAATTCCGCTGCTTTCACTGTGTCGAAACCCTTACAATTGGAGGAAACTTGATATTCGTTTCGTTATTTCCTCAAAATTTGCAAACAAATAGGTGATTAAGAGTCATATTACTTCGTTATACATCGGTTATCCTCAAAAGGAGCAATCCTATCACTCTCGCATTGAAAACAATGCGTACAACGCACACAAGTCTTCATTTGAGGAAACCTGCTATTCGTTTCGTTATTTCCTCAAAATTTACAAACCAATAGGTGATTAAGAGTCATATTACTTCGTTATGCGTCGCTTAGCCTCAAAAGGAGCAATCCTATCACTCTCGCATTGAAAACAATGCGTACAACGCACACAAGTCTTCATTTGAGGAAACTTGCTATTCGTTTCGTTATTTCCTCAAAATTTGCAAACAAATAGGTGATTAAGAGTCATATTACTTCGTTATGCACCGCTTAGCCTCAAAAGGAGCAATCCTATCACTCTCGAATTGAAAACAATGCGTACAACGCACACAAATCTTCATTTGAGGAAACTTGCTATTCGTTTCGTTATTTCCTCAGAATTTGCAAACAAATAGGTGATTAAGAGTCATATTACTTCGTTATACATCGGTTATCCTCAAAAGGAGCAATCCTATCACTCTCGCATTGAAAACAATGCGTACAACGCACACAAGTCTTCATTTGAGGAAACTTGCTATTCGTTTCGTTATTTCCTCAAAATTAGCAAACAAATAGGTGATTAAGAGTCATATTAATTTGTTATACATCGGTTATCCTCAAAAGAGCAATCCTATCACTCTGGCATTGAAAACAATGCGTACAACGCACACAAGTCTTCATTTGAGGAAACTTGCTATTCGTTTCGTTATTTTCTCAAAATTTGCAAACAAATAGGTGATTAAGAGTCGTATTACTTCGTTATGCATCGGTTAGCCTCAAAATGAGCAATCCTATCACTCTCGCTTTGAAAACAATGCGTACAACGCACGCAAGTCTTCATTTGAGGAAACCTGCTATTCGTTTCGTTATTTTCTCAAAATTTACAAACCAGTAGGTGATTAAGAGTCATATTACTTCGTTATGCGTCCCTTAGCCTCAAAAGGAGCAATCCTATCACTCTCGCATTGAAAACAATGCGTACAACGCACACAAGTCTTCATTTGAGGAAACTTGATATTCGTTTCGTTATTTCCTCAAAATTTGCAAACGAATAGGTGATTAAGAGTCATATTACTTCGTTATGCATCGCTTAGCCTCAAAATGAGCAATCCTATAATTCTCGCATTGAAAACAATGCGTACAACGCACACAAGTCTTCATTTGAGGAAACTTGCTATTCGTTTCGTTATTTTCTCAAAATTTGCAAACAAATAGGTGATTAAGAGTCATATTACTTCGTTATACATCGCTTAGCCTCAAAAGGAGCAATCCTATCACTCTCGCATTGAAAACAATGCGTACAACGCACACAAGTCTTCATTTGAGGAAACTTGCTATTCGTTTCGTTATTTCCTCAAAATTTGCAAACAAATAGGTGATTAAGAGTCATATTAATTTGTTATACATCGGTTATCCTCAAAAGAGCAATCCTATCACTCTGGCATTGAAAACAATGCGTACAACGCACACAAGTCTTCATTTGAGGAAACTTGCTATTCGTTTCGTTATTTTCTCAAAATTTGCAAACAAATAGGTGATTAAGAGTCGTATTACTTCGTTATGCATCGGTTAGCCTCAAAATGAGCAATCCTATCACTCTCGCTTTGAAAACAATGCGTACAACGCACGCAAGTCTTCATTTGAGGAAACCTGCTATTCGTTTCGTTATTTTCTCAAAATTTACAAACCAGTAGCTGATTAAGAGTCATATTACTTCGTTATGCGTCTCTTAGCCTCAAAAGGAGCAACCCCTATCACTCTCGCATTGAAAACAATGCGTACAACGCACACAAGTCTTCATTGGTGTTAGAGTTTATGCCCTAGAGGCTAATTATTTGATGTAATTGCTTAACATTTTTTATATTATATTTGATTGAATAAATATATTATTTTATTATGATTTCATTTACTGCGTTATATAAATGTTAACATAATAAAAGCCCTTAGAATAATGATACGAATTATATAGCTTTAAGTATGTGACTTGAACATGAGATTATATAATTATAATTAGTATCATTGCTCTTAAATGTCCCTAGTCGAGTATCATTGTTAATGGGACAACAATGATGCATTGAGACTAGTATGTGGATTGACTGATGGCCAAATCTCATTGGTCATAAATATATGAGATATTTGAGTCAATGCATAGGTACATGTTAGAGAACAATGTACTGGACTGACCCACCATGAGAATTCTACATGGAGCATTATGCAAAGTGTCATAAGAAATTCTTATAGTGACAATGATGTAATGATCCTCCGACCTGAAGTCACTATATTATTACACGAGAATTTATGTACTTTGATATCATCAAATGTCACCTTTAATAGGGTGGACAATAAAGGTGATCATTGGGTACATCATGAATCGTGTGAGGAATATGAGTGATCTAGATGGAATTTAACCCTCCTATATATTAGGAGTGATATCCATAGGCCTCTTGATTGAGTAGGACTATGAAATGCATGGCCATGCTCAAATATTGATTTGTTTCATATAGTCTACTCATTGATCAAGAAAACTCAGATTAAATTATGAAGAGTATGACACATTCCATGCCTCGAGTTTAATCTAGGATATAAGGTTAAAAGGATCAAATTACATTGAAACATTGGTCACGAAAAGGTTGTATCGAATCACCGATCTTATTATTATTTGGGTAGCAGTGATGCATTGCTAGATGCCGCTCACTGTTTATAATTTTATAATATGATTTTAAAATTATTGCCAACATAATAATAACCTATAGGGTCACACACTTAGAACGTAATTAAAAGGGAATTAATTTAAATTGTAGGTATTTTAAATATGTCAATATGATTGATAGTATTTAGAAATTACGAATTTAAATTAATAGGATAATTTGTATATATGTATATTAATTAAGTAAGACTTAATTAAAATATAATATATATAAATTCGGATTTTATTTTTCTATTTATTTTAGGTTTTAGTTAATTCCTATTAACTACTATATATATGATATATCAGTAGTCTAAAAGTTACGTAAGGAAAAACTAAAACCCTAGCCGCTTTCAGAAAGAGGCTAGAGAGAAAAATAGGTTAGAAATCCTGATCTTGGTGGCTAGTACCGCAGATCCCTTTCGCTGCAGATCGTGTGACGGTTCGCGGATCGTTCGTGTGGATACCGTAGAGACGTAGTCGCTGGATTGCGTTGAAGATTCGAAGCCGTTCCAGAATTCCATCGTCTTCTCAACATCTCAGATAATCGGTAAAATAATCTAAACCTCTGATTAATCTGTTTTCGCATGGATCCTGTCTTAGGGTTTCAAAAAAAATTTAAATTCCGCTGCTTTCACTGTGTCGAAACCCTTACAATTGGAGGAAACTTGATATTCGTTTCGTTATTTCCTCAAAATTTGCAAACAAATAGGTGATTAAGAGTCATATTACTTCGTTATACATCGGTTATCCTCAAAAGGAGCAATCCTATCACTCTCGCATTGAAAACAACGCGTACAACGCACACAAGTCTTCATTTGAGGAAACCTGCTATTCGTTTCGTTATTTCCTCAAAATTTACAAACCAATAGGTGATTAAGAGTCATATTACTTCGTTATGCGTCGCTTAGCCTCAAAAGGAGCAATCCTATCACTCTCGCATTGAAAACAATGCGTACAACGCACACAAGTCTTCATTTGAGGAAACTTGCTATTCGTTTCGTTATTTCCTCAAAATTTGCAAACAAATAGGTGATTAAGAGTCATATTACTTCGTTATGCACCGCTTAGCCTCAAAAGGAGCAATCCTATCACTCTCGAATTGAAAACAATGCGTACAACGCACACAAATCTTCATTTGAGGAAACTTGCTATTCGTTTCGTTATTTCCTCAGAATTTGCAAACAAATAGGTGATTAAGAGTCATATTACTTCGTTATACATCGGTTATCCTCAAAAGGAGCAATCCTATCACTCTCGCATTGAAAACAATGCGTACAACGCACACAAGTCTTCATTTGAGGAAACTTGCTATTCGTTTCGTTATTTCCTCAAAATTAGCAAACAAATAGGTGATTAAGAGTCATATTAATTTGTTATACATCGGTATTCCTCAAAAGAGCAATCCTATCACTCTGGCATTGAAAACAATGCGTACAACGCACACAAGTCTTCATTTGAGGAAACTTGCTATTCGTTTCGTTATTTTCTCAAAATTTGCAAACAAATAGGTGATTAAGAGTCGTATTACTTCGTTATGCATCGGTTAGCCTCAAAATGAGCAATCCTATCACTCTCGCTTTGAAAACAATGCGTACAACGCACGCAAGTCTTCATTTGAGGAAACCTGCTATTCGTTTCGTTATTTTCTCAAAATTTACAAACCAGTAGGTGATTAAGAGTCATATTACTTCGTTATGCGTCCCTTAGCCTCAAAAGGAGCAATCCTATCACTCTCGCATTGAAAACAATGCGTACAACGCACACAAGTCTTCATTTGAGGAAACTTGATATTCGTTTCGTTATTTCCTCAAAATTTGCAAACGAATAGGTGATTAAGAGTCATATTACTTCGTTATGCATCGCTTAGCCTCAAAATGAGCAATCCTATAATTCTCGCATTGAAAACAATGCGTACAACGCACACAAGTCTTCATTTGAGGAAACTTGCTATTCGTTTCGTTATTTACTCAAAATTTGCAAACAAATAGGTGATTAAGAGTCATATTACTTCGTTATACATCGCTTAGCCTCAAAAGGAGCAATCCTATCACTCTCGCATTGAAAACAATGCCTACAACGCACACAACTCTTCATTTGAGGAAACTTGCTATTCGTTTCGTTATTTCCTCAAAATTTGCAAACAAATAGGTGATTAAGAGTAATATTACTTCGTTATGCCTCCCTTAGCCTCAAAAGGAGCAATCCTATCACTCTCGCATTGAAAACAATGCGTACAACGCACACAAGTCTTCATTTGAGGAAACTTGCTATTCGTTTCGTTATTTACTCAAAATTTGCAAACAAATAGGTGATTAAGAGTCATATTGCTTCGTTATACATCGCTTAGCCTCAAAAGGAGCAATCCTATCACTCTCGCATTGAAAACAATGCATACAACGCACACAAGTCTTCATTTGAGGAAACTTGCTATTCGTTTCGTTATTTCCTCAAAATTTGCAAACAAATAGGTGATTAAGAGTCATATTACTTCGTTATGCCTCCCTTAGCCTCAAAAGGAGCAATCCTATCACTCTCGCATTGAAAACAATGCGTACAACGCACACAAGTCTTCATTTGAGGAAACTTGTTATTCGTTTCGTTATTTCCTCAAAATTTGCAAACCAATAGGTGATTAAGAGTCATATTAATTTGTTATACATCGGTTATCCTCAAAAGGAGCAATCCTTTCACTCTCGTATTGAAAACAATGCGTTCAACGCACACAAGTCTTCATTTGAGGAAACTTGCTATTTGTTTCGTTATTTCTTCAAAATTTACAAACTAATAGATGATTAAGAGTTATATTACTTCGTTATGCATCGCTTAGCCTCAAAAGGAGCAATCCAATTACTTTCGCATTGAAAACAATGCGTACAACGCTCACAAGTCTTCATTTGAAAAAACTTGTTATTCGTTTCGTTATTTCCTTAAAATTTGCAAACTAATACGTGATTAAGAGTCATATTAATTTGTTATATATCGGTTATCCTCAAAAGAGTAATCATATCACTCTCGCATTGAAAACAATGCGTACAACGCACACAAGTCTTCATTTGAGGAAACTTGCTATTCGTTTCGTTATTTCCTCAGAATTTGCAAACAAATAGGTGATTAAGAGTCATATTACATCGTCATGCATCGCTTAGCCTCAAAAGGAGCAATCCTATCACTCTCGCATTGAAAACAATGCGTACAACGCACACAAGTCTTCATTTGAGGAAACTTGCTATTCCTTTCGTTATTTCCACAAAATTCGCAAACAAATAGCTGATTAAGAGTCATATTACTTAGTTATACATCGGTTATCCTCAAAAGGAGCAATCCTATCACTCTCGCATTGAAAACAACGCGTACAACGCACACAAGTCTTTATTTGAGGAAACCTGCTATTCGTTTCGTTATTTCCTCAATATTTACAAACCAATAGGTGATTAAGAGTCATATTACTTCGTTATGCGTCGCTTAGCCTCAAAAGGAGCAATCCTATCACTCTCGCATTGAAAACAATGCGTATAACGCACACAAGTCTTCATTTGAGCAAACTTGCTATTCGTTTCGTTATTTCCTCATAATTTGCAAACAAATAGATGATTAAGAGTCATATTACTTCGTTATACATCGGTTATCCTCAAAAGGAGCAATCCTATCACTCTCGCATTGAAAACAATGCGTACAACGCACACAAGTCTTAATTTGAGGAAACTTGCTATTCGTTTCGTTATTTCCTCAAAATTTGCAAACAAATAGGTGATTAAGAGTCATATTAACTTGTTATACATCGGTTATCCTCAAAAGAGCAATCCTATCACTCTGGCATTGAAAACAATGCGTACAACGCACACAAGTCTTCATTTGAGGAAACTTGATATTCGTTTCGTTATTTCCTCAAAATTTGCAAACAAATAGGTGATTAAGAGTCATATTACTTCGTTATGCACCGCTTAGCCTCAAAAGGAGCAATCCTATCACTCTCGAATTGAAAACAATGCGTACAACGCACACAAATCTTCATTTGAGCTATTCGTTTCGTTATTTCCTCAAAATTTGCAAACAAATAGGTGATTAAGAGTCATATTACTTCGTTATACATCGGTTATCCTCAAAAGGAGCAATCCTATCACTCTCGCATTGAAAACAATGCGTACAACGCACACAAGTCTTCATTTGAGGAAACTTGTTATTCGTTTCGTTATTTTCTCAAAATTTGCAAACAAATAGGTGATTAAAAGTCGTATTATTTCGTTATGCATATGTTAGCCTCAAAATGAGCAATCCTATCACTCTCGCTTTGAAAACAATGCGTACAACGCACACAAGTCTTCATTTGAGGAAACCTGCTATTCGTTTCGTTATTTTCTCAAAATTTACAAACCAGTAGGTGATTAAGAGTCATATTACTTCGTTATGGGTCCCTTAGCCTCAAAAGGAGCAATCATATCACTCTCGCATTGAAAACAATGCGTACAACGCACACAAGTCTTCATTTGAGGAAACTTGATATTCGTTTCGTTATTTCCTCAAAATTTGCAAACGAATAGGTGATTAAGAGTCATATTACTTCGTTATGCATCGCTTAGCCTCAAAATGAGCAATCCTATAATTCTCGCATTGAAAACAATGCGTACAACGCACATAAGTCTTCATTTGAGGAAACTTGCTATTCGTTTCGTTATTTACTCAAAATTTGCAAACGAATAGGTGATTAAGAATCATATTACTTCGTTATACCTCCCTTAGCCTCAAAAGGAGCAATCCTATCACTCTCGCATTGAAAACAATGCATACAACGCACACAACTCTTCATTTGAGGAAACTTGCTATTCTTTTTTTTTTTTTTTTTTTTTTTTTTTTTTTTTTTTTTTTTTTTTTTTTTTTTTGATAATGTGGAGTATCCCAACCGCAGTCGGACTAAGTCTCCCCACCCCGGGCCAGGCTTTGCGCACAGGCTCTGCCTAAGACATGGCTTCGCCCTGAAACGTGCGACCCGTGGCCCCGTTACCTGTTAAGGCATAACTATTGTTGCTAGTGGGACTCGAACCCAGGACGTCCGGGTTTACGGCTCGTCCCAAGGCTAAGCTTAAACCACTGCGCCAATAGCCGGGGTTGAAACTTGCTATTCGTTTCGTTATTTCCTCAAAATTTGCAAACAAATAGGTGATTAAGAGTCATATTACTTCGTTATGCACCGCTTAGCCTCAAAAAGAGAAATCCTATCACTCTCGAATTGAAAACAATGCGTACAACGCACACAAATCTTCATTTGAGGAAACTTCCTATTCGTTTCGTTATTTCCTCAAAATTTGCAAACAAATAGGTGATTAAGAGTCATATTACTTCGTTATACATCGGTTATCCTCAAAAGGAGCAATCCTATCACTCTCGCATTGAAAACAATGCGTACAACGCACACAAGTCTTCATTTGAGGAAACTTGCTATTCGTTTCGTTATTTCCTCAAAATTTGCAAACAAATAGGTGATTAAGAGTCATATTACTTCGTTATGCGTCGCTTAGCCTCAAAAGGAGCAATCCTATCACTCTCGCATTGAAAACAATGCGTACAACGCACACAAGTCTTCATTTGAGGAAACTTGCTATTCGTTTCGTTATTTCCTCAAAATTTGCAAACAAATAGGTGATTAAGAGTCATATTACTTCGTTATGCACCGCTTAGCCTCAAAAGGAGCAATCCTATCACTCTCGAATTGAAAACAATGCGTACAATGCACAAAAATCTTCATTTGAGGAAACTTGCTATTCGTTTCGTTATTTCCTCAAAATTTGCAAACAAATAGGTGATTAAGAGTCATATTAATTTGCTATACATCGGTTATCCTCAAAAGAGCAATCCTATCACTCTGGCATTGAAAACAATGCGTACAACGCACACAAGTCTTCCTTTGAGGAAACTTGCTATTCGTTTCGTTATTTTCTCAAAATTTGCAAACAAATAGGTGATTAAGAGTCATATTACTTCGTTATGCATCGGTTAGCCTCAAAATGAGCAATCCTATCACTCTCGCTTTGAAAACAATGCGTACAACGCACGCAAGTCTTCATTTGAGGAAACCTACTATTCGTTTCGTTATTTTCTCGAAATTTACAAACCAGTAGCTGATTAAGAGTCATATTACTTCGTTATGCGTCCCTTAGCCTCAAAAGGAGCAATACTATCACTCTCGCATTGAAAACAATGCGTACAACGCACACAAGTCTTCATTTGAGGAAACTTGATATTCGTTTCGTTATTTCCTCAAAATTTGCAAACGAATAGGTGATTAAGAGTCATATTACTTCGTTATGCATCGCTTAGCCTCAAAATGAGCAATCCTATCACTCTCGCATTGAAAACAATGCACACAACGCAGACAACTCTTCATTTGAGGAAACATGCTATTCGTTTCGTTATTTCCTCAAAATTTGCAAACAAATAGGTGATTAAGAGTCATATTACTTCGTTATGCCTCCCTTAGCCTCAAAAGGAGCAATCCTATCACTCTCGCATTGAAAACAATGCGTACAACGCACACAAGTCTTCATTTGAGGAAACTTGATATTCGTTTCGTTATTTCCTCAAAATTTGCAAACGAATAGGTGATTAAGAGTCATATTAGTTCGTTATGCATCGCTTAGCCTCAAAATGAGCAATCCTATCACTCTCGCATTGAAAACAATGCATACAACGCACACAACTCTTCATTTGAGGAAACATGCTATTCGTTTCGTTATTTCCTCAAAATTTGCAAACAAATAGGTGATTAAGAGTCATATTACTTCGTTATGCCTCCCTTAGCCTCAAAAGGAGCAATCCTATCACTCTCGCATTGAAAACAATGCGTACAACGCACACAAGTCTTCATTTGAGGAAACTTGTTATTCGTTTCGTTATTTCCTCAAAATTTGCAAACCAATAGGTGATTAAGAGTCATATTAATTTGTTATACATCGGTTATCCTCAAAAGAGCAATCCTATCACTCTCGTATTGAAAACAGTGCGTTCAACGCACACAAGTCTTCATTTGAGGAAACTTGCTATTCGTTTCGTTATTTCTTCAAAATTTACAAACTAATAGGTGATTAAGAGTTATATTACTTCGTTATGCATCGCTTAGCCTCAAAAGGAGCAATCCAATCACTTTCGCATTGAAAACAATGCGTACAACGCACACAAGTCTTCATTTGAAAAAACTTGTTATTCGTTTCGTTATTTCCTCAAAATTTGCAAACTAATACGTGATTAAGAGTCATATTAATTTGTTATATATCGGTTATCCTCAAAAGAGCAATCATATCACTCTCGCATTGAAAACAATGCGTACAACGCACACAAGTCTTCATTTGAGGAAACTTGCTATTCGTTTCGTTATTTCCTAAAAATTTGCAAAGAAATAGGTGATTAAGAGTCATATTACATCGTTATGCATCGCTTAGCCTCAAAAGGAGCAATCCTATCACTCTCGCGTTGAAAACAATGCGTACAACGCACACAAGTCTTCATTTGAGGAAACTTGCTATTCGTTTCGTTATTTCCTCAAAATTCGCAAACAAATAGCTGATTAAGAGTCATATTACTTAGTTATACATCGGTTAACCTCAAAAGGAGCAATCCTATCACTCTCGCATTGAAAACAACGCGTACAACGCACACAAGTCTTCATTTGAGGAAACCTGCTATTCGTTTCGTTATTTCCTCAATATTTACAAACCAATAGGTGATTAAGAGTCATATTACTTCGTTATGCATCGGTTAGCCTCAAAATGAGCAATCCTATCACTCTCGCCTTGAAAACAATGCGTACAACGCACACAAGTCTTCATTTGAGGAAACCTGTTATTCGTTTCGTTATTTCCTCAATATTTACAAACCAATAGGTGATTAAGAGTCATATTACTTCGTTATGCGTCGCTTAGCCTCAAAAGGAGCAATCCTATCACTCTCGCATTGAAAACAATGCGTACAACGCACACAAGTCTTCATTTGAGCAAACTTGCTATTCGTTTCGTTATTTCCTCACAATTTCCAAACAAATAGATGATTAAGAGTCATATTACTTCGTTATACATCGGTTATCCTCAAAAGGAGCAATCCTATCACTCTCGCATTGAAAACAATGCGTACAACGCACACAAGTCTTCATTTGAGGAAACTTGCTATTCGTTTCGTTATTTCCTCAAAATTTGCAAACAAATAGGTTATTAAGAGTCATATTAATTTGTTATACATCGGTTATCCTCAAAAGAGCAATCCTATCACTCTGGCATTGAAAACAATGCGTACAACGCACACAAGTCTTCATTTGAGGAAACTTGCTATTCGTTTCGTTATTTTCTCAAAATTTGCAAACAAATAGGTGATTAAGAGTCGTATTACTTCGTTATGCATCGGTTAGCCTCAAAATGAGCAATCCTATCACTCTCGCTTTGAAAACAATGCGTACAACGCACACAAGTCTTCATTTGAGGAAACTTGCTATTCGTTTCGTTATTTCCTCAAAATTTGCAAACAAATAGGTTATTAAGAGTCATATTAATTTGTTATACATCGGTTATCCTCAAAAGAGCAATCCTATCACTCTGGCATTGAAAACAATGCGTACAACGCACACAAGTCTTCATTTGAGGAAACTTGCTATTCGTTTCGTTATTTTCTCAAAATTTGCAAACAAATAGGTGATTAAGAGTCGTATTACTTCGTTATGCATCGGTTAGCCTCAAAATGAGCAATCCTATCACTCTCGCTTTGAAAACAATGCGTACAACGCACCCAAGTCTTCATTTGAGGAAACCTGCTATTCGTTTCGTTATTTTCTCAAAATTTACAAACCAGTAGCTGATTAAGAGTCATATTTCTTCGTTATGCGGCCCTTAGCCTCAAAAGGAGCAATCCTATCACTCTCGCATTGAAAACAATGCGTACAACGCACACAAGTCTTCATTTGAGGAAACTTGACATTCGTTTCGTTATTTCCTCAAAATTTGCAAACAAATAGGTGATTAAGAGTCATATTACTTCGTTATGCACCGCTTAGCCTCAAAAGGAGCAATCCTATCACTCTCGAATTGAAAACAATGCGTACAACGCACACAAAATATTCATTTGAGGAAACTTGCTATTCGTTTCGTTATTTCCTCAAAATTTGCAAACAAATAGGTGATTAAGAGTCATATTACTTCGTTATACATCGGTTATCCTCAAAAGGAGCAATCCTATCACTCTCGCATTGAAAACAATGCGTACAACGCACACAAGTCTTCATTTGAGGAAAGTTGCTATTCGTTTCGTTATTTCCTCAAAATTTGCAAACAAATAGGTGATTAAGAGTCATATTAATTTGTTATACATCGGTTATCCTCAAAAGAGCAATCCTATCACTCTGGCATTGAAAACAATGCGTACAACGCACACAATCCTGCTGCTGATTCTATTTGGGCTAAATGGGTAAAAAATTTCAATATCAGAGGTAATTTCTGGACTATGAAAATTCCTGTTGATTGTACTTGGAGTTGGAGGAAAATTCTTAAACTGAGGGACATTGCTCGGAACTATATTTCTTTCTCTATTGGTGATGGTGCGAGCACTTCCTTATGGTTTGATCCTTGGCTCGGACGACCTCTGGCTAACAGTTCAAACTCTCTTCTAATTTCTAACTCTGGATTGGGTGCAAATGCCACTGTGCAGAACATCATTTCTAATTCCAATTGGGCGCTACCTACTTCGAATCATTCTGCAGTTATTGATTTCAGAAATAGCTTCAACTTGAATATTCCTTTTAATCCGGCTGTTAGAGATAATTTGCTGTGGGATAATGTGCCTATTGGGTCTATTAATGTTAATTCTATTTGGAAATACATAAGGAGAAGGGGTTTAGCTATTGCTTGGCACAATATAGCCTGGTTCAAAGCAATTCCTCCGAGAGTTTCTTTTATTGTGTGGTTGGCGTTCCATAGAAGAATCAGGACTGCGGACAAGATTCATGGGTTTGGCATTCCTATCGACACCACTTGTGTATTATGTGGAGTACATCCGGAAAATTTTGACCATCTCTTTTTTAATTGCTCTTTCTCCTTCCGCATTATCTTCCAAGTTCTCAATCTTTTCTGTGGCTGGAGAGGCATGAGTAGGAATTGGGATTCCTTTACCAATTTTATGATGTCTGACTATTGCAAAGGTCTTAAAGCAAAGATTATGAAACTGGGTTTTGCCATTGCTTGTTATAATATATGGAAAGAACGAAACAATAGGATTCATGAGAATTCTAGGACCCCGGTTCGGATGGTTGTTAAAAGTAGTATTTTCACAATCAAATGCACTCTAATGTCTCAAAAATGGTTCCAAAGGTCTAGCCAGAGATCTAGTATTAGTCATTGGAATTTGTAATTTTGATTGATTGCTTTGGAGTTGTTAGAGGTCTAGTCTTAGACTTTGGTTGGTTATCTTTGTTTGTTCTGATTTAATGTCCGGGGCATGTCCTGTGACTCTTTGTTTACCGCAATGGTTGTATCTTCGTTTTCTCTTTAATTAAAATTTAATTTAGCAAAAAAAAAAAAAAAAAAGTCTTCATTTGAGGAAACTTGCTATTCGTTTCGTTATTTTCTCAAAATTTGCAAACAAATAGGTGATTAAGAGTCGTATTACTTCGTTATGCATCGGTTAGCCTCAAAATGAGCAATCCTATCACTCTCGCTTTGAAAACAATGCGTACAACGCACACAAGCCTTCATTTGAGGAAACCTGCTATTCGTTTCGTTATTTTCTCAAAATTTACAAACCAGTAGGTGATTAAGAGTCATATTACTTCGTTATGCGTCCCTTAGCCTCAAAAGGAGCAATCCTATCACTCTCGCATTGAAAACAATGCGTACAACGCACACAAGTCTTCATTTGAGGAAACTTGATATTCGTTTCGTTATTTCCTCAAAATTTGCAAACGAATAGGTGATTAAGAGTCATATTACTTCGTTATGCATCGCTTAGCCTCAAAATGAGCAATCCTATAATTCTCGCATTGAAAACAATGCGTACAACGCACACAAGTCTTCATTTGAGGAAACTTGCTATTCGTTTCGTTATTTACTCAAAATTTGCAAACAGATAGGTGATTAAGAGTCATATTACTTCGTTATACATCGCTTAGCCTCAAAAGGAGCAATCCTATCACTCTGGCATTGAAAATAATGCACACAACGCACACAACTCTTCATTTGAGGAAACATGCTATTCGTTTCGTTATTTCCTCAAAATTTGCAAACAAATAGGTGATTAAGAGTCATATTACTTCGTTATGCCTCCCTTAGCCTCAAAAGGAGCAATCCTATCACTCTCGCATTGAAAACAATGCGTACAACGCACACAAGTCTTCATTTGAGGAAACTTGTTATTCGTTTCGTTATTTCCTCAAAATTTGCAAACCAATAGGTGATTAAGAGTCATATTAATTTGTTATACATCGGTTATCCTCAAAAGAGCAACCCTATCACTCTCGTATTGAAAACAGTGCGTTCAACGCACACAAGTCTTCATTTGAGGAAACTTGCTATTCGTTTCGTTATTTCTTCAAAATTTACAAACTAATAGGTGATTAAGAGTTATATTACTTCGTTATGCATCGCTTAGCCTCAAAAGGAGCAATCCAATCACTTTCGCATTGAAAACAATGCGTACAACGCACACAAGTCTTCATTTGAAAAAACTTGTTATTCGTTTCGTTATTTCCTCAAAATTTGCAAACTAATACGTGATTAAGAGTCATATTAATTTGTTATATATCGGTTATCCTCAAAAGAGCAATCATATCACTCTCGGATTGAAAACAATGCGTACAACGCACACAAGTCTTCATTTGAGGAAACTTGCTATTCGTTTCGTTATTTCCTAAAAATTTGCAAAGAAATAGGTGATTAAGAGTCATATTACATCGTTATTCATCGCTTAGCCTCAAAAGGAGCAATCCTATCACTCTCGCGTTGAAAACAATGCGTACAACGCACACAAGTCTTCATTTGAGGAAACTTGCTATTCGTTTCGTTATTTCCTCAAAATTCGCAAACAAATAGCTGATTAAGAGTCATATTACTTAGTTATACATCGGTTATCCTCAAAAGGAGCAATCCTATCACTCTCGCATTGAAAACAACGCGTACAACGCACACAAGTCTTCATTTGAGGAAACCTGCTATTCGTTTCGTTATTTCCTCAATATTTACAAACCAATAGGTGATTAAGAGTCATATTACTTCGTTATGCATCGGTTAGCCTCAAAATGAGCAATCCTATCACTCTCGCCTTGAAAACAATGCGTACAACGCACACAAGTCTTCATTTGAGGAAACCTGCTATTCGTTTCGTTATTTCCTCAATATTTACAAACCAATAGGTGATTAAGAGTCATATTACTTCGTTATGCGTCGCTTAGCCTCAAAAGGAGCAATCCTATCACTCTCGCATTGAAAACAATGCGTACAACGCACACAAATCTTCATTTGAGCTATTCGTTTCGTTATTTCCTCAAAATTTGCAAACAAATAGGTGATTAAGAGTCATATTACTTCGTTATACATCGGTTATCCTCAAAAGGAGCAATCCTATCACTCTCGCATTGAAAACAATGCGTACAACGCACACAAGTCTTCATTTGAGGAAACTTGCTATTCGTTTCGTTATTTCCTCAAAATTTGCAAACAAATAGGTGATTAAGAGTCATATTAATTTGTTATACATCGGTTATCCTCAAAAGAGCAATCCTATCACTCTGGCATTGAAAACAATGCGTACAACGCACACAAGTCTTCATTTGAGGAAACTTGCTATTCGTTTCGTTATTTCCTCAAAATTTGCAAACAAATAGGTGATTAAGAGTCGTATTACTTCGTTATGCATCGGTTAGCCTCAAAATGAGCAATCCTATCACTTTCGCTTTGAAAACAATGCGTACAACGCACCCAAGTCTTCATTTGAGGAAACCTGCAATTCGTTTCGTTATTTTCTCAAAATTTACAAACCAGTAGCTGATTAAGAGTCATATTTCTTCGTTATGCGGCCCTTAGCCTCAAAAGGAGCAATCCTATCACTCTCGCATTGAAAACAATGCGTACAACGCACATAAGTCTTCATTTGAGGAAACTTGACATTCGTTTCGTTATTTCCTCAAAATTTGCAAACAAATAGGTGATTAAGAGTCATATTACTTCGTTATGCACCGCTTAGCCTCAAAAGGAGCAATCCTATCACTCTCGAATTGAAAACAATGCGTACAACGCACACAAATCTTCATTTGAGGAAACTTGCTATTCGTTTCGTTATTTCCTCAAAATTTGCAAACAAATAGGTGATTAAGAGTCATATTACTTCGTTATACATCGGTTATCCTCAAAGGGAGCAATCCTATCACTCTCGCATTGAAAACAATGCGTACAACGCACACAAGTCTTCATTTGAGGAAACTTGCTATTCGTTTCGTTATTTTCTCAAAATTTGCAAACAAATAGGTGATTAAGAGTCGTATTACTTCGTTATGCATCGGTTAGCCTCAAAATGCGCAATCCTATCACTCTCGCTTTGAAAACAATGCGTACAACGCACCCAAGTCTTCATTTGAGGAAACCTGCTATTC
>CAMXCC020000007.1:164990-214527 GCA_947179155.2 Hedera helix
TTTATAACGAAGTAATATGACTCTTAATCACCTATTTGTTTTCATATTTTGAGGAAATAACGAAACGAATAGCAAGTTTTCTCAAATGAAGACTTGTGTGCGTTGTACGTATTGTTTTCAATGCGAGAGTGATAGGATTGCTCCATTTGAGGCTAACCGATGTTTAACGAAGTAATATGACTATAATTCACCTATTTCTTTGCAAATTTTGAGGAAACATCGAAACGAATAGCAAGTTTCCTCAAATGAAGACTTGTGTGCGTTGTACGCATTGTTTTCAATGCGAGAGTGATAGGATTGCTCCATTTGAGGCTAACCGATGTATAACGAAGTAATATGACTCTAATTCACCTATTTCTTTGCAAATTTTGAGGAAACATCGAAACGAATAGCAAGTTTTCACAGTTGATGACTTGTGTGCGTTGTACGCATTGTTTTCAATGCGAGAGTGATAGGATTGCTCCTTTTGAGGCTAACCGATGTATAACGAAGTAATATGACTCTTAATCACCTATTTGTTTTCATATTTTGAGGAAATAACGAAACGAATGGCAAGTTTCCTCAAATGAAGACTTGTGTGCGTTGTACGCATTGTTTTCAATGCGAGAGTGATAGGATTGCTCCATTTGAGGCTAACCGATGTATAACGAAGTAATATGACTCTAATTCACCTATTTCTTTGCAAATTTTGAGGAAACATCGAAACGAATAGCAAGTTTCCTCAATTGAAGACTTGTGTGCGTTGTACGCATTGTTTTCAATGCGAGAGTGATAGGATTGCTCCTTTTGAGGCTAACCGATGTATAACGAAGTAATATGACTCTTAATCACCTATTTGTTTTCATATTTTGAGGAAATAACGAAACGAATAGCAAGTTTCCTCAAATGAAGACTTGTGTGCGTTGTACGCATTGTTTTCAATGCGAGAGTGATAGGATTGCTCCTTTTGAGGCTAACCGATGTGTAACGAAGTAATATGACTCTTAATCACCTATTTGTTTTCATATTTTGAGGAAACATCGAAACGAATAGCAAGTTTCCTCAAATGAAGACTTGTGTACGTTGTACGCATTGTTTTCAATGCGAGAGTGATAGGATTGCTCCATTTGAGGCTAACCGATGTATAACGAAGTAATATGACTCTAATTCACCTATTTCTTTGCAAATTTTGAGGAAACATCGAAACGAATAGCAAGTTTCCTCAATTGAAGACTTGTGTGCGTTGTACGCATTGTTTTCAATGCGAGAGTGATAGGATTGCTCCTTTTGAGGCTAACCGATGTATAACGAAGTAATATGACTCTTAATCACCTATTTGTTTTCATATTTTGAGGAAATAACGAAACGAATAGCAAGTTTCCTCAAATGAAGACTTGTGTGCGTTGTACGCATTGTTTTCAATGCGAGAGTGATACGATTGCTCCTTTTGAGGCTAACCGATGTATAACGAAGTTATATGACTCTTAATCACCTATTTGTTTTCATATTTTGAGGAAATAACGAAACGAATAGCAAGTTTCCTCAAATGAAGACTTGTGTGCGTTGTACGCATTGTTTTCAATGCGAGAGTGATAGGATTGCTCCATTTGAGGCTAACCGATGTATAACGAAGTAATATGACTCTAATTCACCTATTTCTTTGCAAATTTTGAGGAAACATCGAAACGAATAGCAAGTTTTCTCAAATGAAGACTTGTGTGCGTTGTACGCATTGTTTTCAATGCGAGAGTGATAGGATTGCTCCTTTTGAGGCTAACCGATGTATAACGAAGTAATATGACTCTTAATCACCTATTTGTTTTCATATTTTGAGGAAATAACGAAACGAATAGCAAGTTTTCTCAAATGAAGACTTGTGTGCGTTGTACGTATTGTTTTCAATGCGAGAGTGATAGGATTGCTCCATTTGAGGCTAACCGATGTATAACGAAGTAATATGACTATAATTCACCTATTTCTTTGCAAATTTTGAGGGAAACATCGAAACGAATAGCAAGTTTTCTCAATTGAAGACTTGTGTGCGTTGTACGCATTGTTTTCAATGCGAGAGTGATAGGATTGCTCCTTTTGAGGCTAACCGATGTATAACGAAGTAATATGACTCTTAATCACCTATTTGTTTTCATATTTTGAGGAAATAACGAAACGAATAGAAAGTTTCCTCAAATGAAGACTTGTGTGCGTTGTACGCATTGTTTTCAATGCGAGAGTGATACGATTGCTCCTTTTGAGGCTAACCGATGTATAACGAAGTAATATGACTCTTAATCACCTATTTGTTTGCATATTTTGAGGAATTAACGAAACGAATAGCAAGTTTCCTCAAATGAAGACTTGTGTGCGTTGTACGCATTGTTTTCAATGCGAGAGTGATAGGATTGCTCCTTTTGAGGCTAACCGATGTGTAACGAAGTAATATGACTCTTAATCACCTATTTGTTTTCATATTTTGAGGAAACATCGAAACGAATAGCAAGTTTCCTCAAATGAAGACTTGTGTACGTTGTACGCATTGTTTTCAATGCGAGAGTGATAGGATTGCTCCATTTGAGGCTAACCGATGTATAACGAAGTAATATGACTCTAATTCACCTATTTCTTTGCAAATTTTGAGGAAACATCGAAACGAATAGCAAGTTTCTCAAATGAACACTTGTGTGCGTTGTACGCATTGTTTTCAATGCGAGAGTGATAGGATTGCTCCTTTTGAGGCTAACCGATTTATAACGAAGTTATATGACTCTTAATCACCTATTTGTTTTCATATTTTGAGGAAATAACGAAACGAATAGCAAGTTTCCTCAAATGAAGACTTGTGTGCGTTGTACGCATTGTTTTCAATGCGAGAGTGATAGGATTGCTCCTTTTGAGGCTAACCGATGTATAACGAAGTAATATGACTCTTAATCACCTATTTGTTTTCATATTTTGAGGAAATAACGAAACGAATAGCAAGTTTCCTCAAATGAAGACTTGTGTGCGTTGTACGCATTGTTTTCAATGCGAGAGTGATACGATTGCTCCTTTTGAGGCTAACCGATGTATAACGAAGTAATATGACTCTTAATCACCTATTTGTTTTCATATTTTGAGGAAATAACGAAACGAATAGCAAGTTTCCTCAAATGAAGACTTGTGTGCGTTGTACGCATTGTTTTCAATGCGAGAGTGATAGGATTGCTCCATTTGTGATAACCGATGTATAACGAAGTAATATGACTCTAATTCACCTATTTCTTTGCAAATTTTGAGGAAACATCGAAACGAATAGCAAGTTTTCTCAAATGAAGACTTGTGTGCGTTGTACGCATTGTTTTCAATGCGAGAGTGATAGGATTGCTCCTTTTGAGGCTAACCGATGTATAACGAAGTAATATGACTCTTAATCACCTATTTGTTTTCATATTTTGAGGAAATAACGAAACGAATAGCAAGTTTTCTCAAATGAAGACTTGTGTGCGTTGTACGTATTGTTTTCAATGCGAGAGTGATAGGATTGCTCCATTTGAGGCTAACCGATGTATAACGAAGTAATATGACTATAATTCACCTATTTCTTTGCAAATTTTGAGGAAACATCGAAACGAATAGCAAGTTTTCTCAATTGAAGACTTGTGTGCGTTGTACGCATTGTTTTCAATGCGAGAGTGATAGGATTGCTCCTTTTGAGGCTAACCGATGTATAACGAAGTAATATGACTCTTAATCACCTATTTGTTTTCATATTTTGAGGAAATAACGAAACGAATAGAAAGTTTCCTCAAATGAAGACTTGTGTGCGTTGTACGCATTGTTTTCAATGCGAGAGTGATACGATTGCTCCTTTTGAGGCTAACCGATGTATAACGAAGTAATATGACTCTTAATCACCTATTTGTTTTCATATTTTGAGGAATTAACGAAACGAATAGCAAGTTTCCTCAAATGAAGACTTGTGTGCGTTGTACGCATTGTTTTCAATGCGAGAGTGATACGATTGCTCCTTTTGAGGTTAACCGATGTTTAACGAAGTAATATGACTCTTAATCACCTATTTGTTTTCATATTTTGAGGAAATAACGAAACGAATAGCAAGTTTCCTCAAATGAAGACTTGTGTGCGTTGTACGCATTGTTTTCAATGCGAGAGTGATAGGATTGCTCCATTTGAGGCTAACCGATTTATAACGAAGTTATATGACTCTAATTCACCTATTTCTTTGCAAATTTTGAGGAAACATCGAAACGAATAGCAAGTTTTCTCAAATGAAGACTTGTGTGCGTTGTACGCATTGTTTTCAACGCGAGAGTGATAGGATTGCTCCTTTTGAGGCTAACCGATTTATAACGAAGTAATATGACTCTTAATCACCTATTTGTTTTCATATTTTGAGGAAATAACGAAACGAATAGCAAGTTTTCTCAAATGAAGACTTGTGTGCGTTGTACGTATTGTTTTCAATGCGAGAGTGATAGGATTGCTCCATTTGAGGCTAACCGATGTTTAACGAAGTAATATGACTATAATTCACCTATTTCTTTGCAAATTTTGAGGAAACATCGAAACGAATAGCAAGTTTTCTCAATTGAAGACTTGTGTGCGTTGTACGCATTGTTTTCAATGCGAGAGTGATAGGATTGCTCCTTTTGAGGCTAACCGATGTATAACGAAGTAATATGACTCTTAATCACCTATTTGTTTGCATATTTTGAGGAATTAACGAAACGAATAGCAAGTTTCCTCAAATGAAGACTTGTGTGCGTTGTACGCATTGTTTTCAATGCGAGAGTGATAGGATTGCTCCTTTTGAGGCTAACCGATGTATAACGAAGTAATATGACTCTAATTCACCTATTTCTTTGCAAATTTTGAGGAAACATCGAAACGAATAGCAAGTTTCCTCAATTGAAGACTTGTGTGCGTTGTACGCATTGTTTTCAATGCGAGAGAAATAGGATTGCTCCTTTTGAGGCTAACCGATGTATAACGAAGTAATATGACTCTTAATCACCTATTTGTTTTCATATTTTGAGGAAATAACGAAACGAATAGCAAGTTTCCTCAAATGAAGACTTGTGTGCGTTGTACGCATTGTTTTCAATGCGAGAGTGATACGATTGCTCCTTTTGAGGCTAACCGATGTATAACGAAGTAATATGACTCTTAATCACCTATTTTTTTTCATATTTTGAGGAAATAACGAAACGAATAGCAAGTTTCCTCAAATGAAGACTTGTGTGCGTTGTACGCATTGTTTTCAATGCGAGAGTGATAGGATTGCTCCATTTGAGGCTAACCGATGTATAACGAAGTAATATGACTCTAATTCACCTATTTCTTTGCAAATTTTGAGGAAACATCGAAACGAATAGCAAGTTTTCTCAATTGAAGACTTGTGTGCGTTGTACGCATTGTTTTCAATGCGAGAGTGATACGATTGCTCCTTTTGAGGCTAACCGATGTATAACGAAGTAATATGACTCTTAATCACCTATTTGTTTTCATATTTTGAGGAAATAACGAAACGAATAGCAAGTTTCCTCAAATGAAGACTTGTGTGCGTTGTACGCATTGTTTTCAATGCGAGAGTGATAGGATTGCTCCTTTTGAGGCTAACCGATGTATAACGAAGTAATATGACTCTAATTCACCTATTTCTTTGCAAATTTTGAGGAAACATCGAAACGAATAGCAAGTTTCCTCAATTGAAGACTTGTGTGCGTTGTACGCATTGTTTTCAATGCGAGAGTGATAGGATTGCTCCTTTTGAGGCTAACCGATGTATAACGAAGTAATATGACTCTTAATCACCTATTTGTTTTCATATTTTGAGGAAATAACGAAACGAATAGCAAGTTTCCTCAAATGAAGACTTGTGTGCGTTGTACGCATTGTTTTCAATGCGAGAGTGATAGGATTGCTCCTTTTGAGGCTAACCGATGTGTAACGAAGTAATATGACTCTTAATCACCTATTTGTTTTCATATTTTGAGGAAACATCGAAACGAATAGCAAGTTTCCTCAAATGAAGACTTGTGTACGTTGTACGCATTGTTTTCAATGCGAGAGTGATAGGATTGCTCCATTTGAGGCTAACCGATGTATAACGAAGTAATATGACTCTAATTCACCTATTTCTTTGCAAATTTTGAGGAAACATCGAAACGAATAGCAAGTTTTCTCAATTAAAGACTTGTGTGCGTTGTACGCATTGTTTTCAATGCGAGAGTGATAGGATTGCTCCTTTTGAGGCTAACCGATTTATAACGAAGTTATATGACTCTTAATCACCTATTTGTTTTCATATTTTGAGGAAATAACGAAACGAATAGCAAGTTTCCTCAAATGAAGACTTGTGTGCGTTGTACGCATTGTTTTCAATGCGAGAGTGATAGGATTGCTCCTTTTGAGGCTAACCGATGTATAACGAAGTAATATGACTCTTAATCACCTATTTCTTTTCATATTTTGAGGAAAATAACGAACGAATAGCAAGTTTCCTCAAATGAAGACTTGTGTGCGTTGTACGCATTGTTTTCAATGCGAGAGTGATAGGATTGCTCCATTTGAGGCTAACCGATGTATAACGAAGTAATATGACTCTAATTCACCTATTTCTTTGCAAATTTTGAGGAAACATCGAAACGAATAGCAAGTTTTCTCAATTGAAGACTTGTGTGCGTTGTACGCATTGTTTTCAATGCGAGAGTGATACGATTGCTCCTTTTGAGGCTAACCGATGTATAACGAAGTAATATGACTCTTAATCACCTATTTGTTTTCATATTTTGAGGAAATAACGAAACGAATAGCAAGTTTCCTCAAATGAAGACTTGTGTGCGTTTGTACGCATTGTTTTCAATGCGAGAGTGATAGGATTGCTCCTTTTGAGGCTAACCGATGTATAACGAAGTAATATGACTCTAATTCACCTATTTCTTTGCAAATTTTGAGGAAACATCGAAACGAATAGCAAGTTTCCTCAATTGAAGACTTGTGTGCGTTGTACGCATTGTTTTCAATGCGAGAGTGATAGGATTGCTCCTTTTGAGGCTAACCGATGGTATAACGAAGTAATATGACTCTTAATCACCTATTTGTTTGCATATTTTGAGGAAATAACGAAACGAATAGCAAGTTTCCTCAAATGAAGACTTGTGTGCGTTGTACGCATTGTTTTCAATGCGAGAGTGATAGATTGCTCCTTTTGAGGCTAACCGATGTATAACGAAGTAATATGACTCTTAATCACCTATTTGTTTGCAAATTTTGAGGAAATAACGAAACGAATAGCAAGTTTCCTCAAATGAAGACTTGTGTGCGTTGTACGCATTGTTTTCAATGCGAGAGTGATACAATTGCTCCTTTTGAGGTTAACCGATGTTTAACGAAGTAATATGACTCTTAATCACCTATTTGTTTTCATATTTTGAGGAAATAACGAAACGAATAGCAAGTTTCCTCAAATGAAGACTTGTGTGCGTTGTACGCATTGTTTTCAATGCGAGGAGTGATAGGATTGCTCCATTTGAGGCTAACCGATTTATAACGAAGTTATATGACTCTAATTCACCTATTTCTTTGCAAATTTTGAGGAAACATCGAAACGAATAGCAAGTTTTCTCAAATGAAGACTTGTGTGCGTTGTACGCATTGTTTTCAATGCGAGAGTGATAGGATTGCTCCTTTTGAGGCTAACCGATTTATAACGAAGTAATATGACTCTTAATCACCTATTTGTTTTCCATATTTTGAGGAAATAACGAAACGAATAGCAAGTTTCCTCAAATGAAGACTTGTGTGCGTTGTACGCATTGTTTTCAATGCGAGAGTGATAGGATTGCTCCTTTTGAGGCTAACCGATGTGTAACGAAGTAATATGACTCTTAATCACCTATTTGTTTTCATATTTTGAGGAAACATCGAAACGAATAGCAAGTTTCCTCAAATGAAGACTTCTGTACGTTGTACGCATTGTTTTCAATGCGAGAGTGATAGGATTGCTCCATTTGAGGCTAACCGATGTATAACGAAGTAATATGACTCTAATTCACCTATTTCTTTGCAAATTTTGAGGAAACATCGAAACGAATAGCAAGTTTTCTCAATTAAAGACTTGTGTGCGTTGTACGCATTGTTTTCAATGCGAGAGTGATAGGATTGCTCCTTTTGAGGCTAACCGATTTATAACGAAGTTATATGACTCTTAATCACCTATTTGTTTTCATATTTTGAGGAAATAACGAAACGAATAGCAAGTTTCCTCAAATGAAGACTTGTGTGCGTTGTACGCATTGTTTTCAATGCGAGAGTGATAGGATTGCTCCTTTTGAGGCTAACCGATGTATAACGAAGTAATATGACTCTTAATCACCTATTTGTTTTCATATTTGAGGAAATAACGAAACAAATAGCAAGTTTCCTCAAATGAAGACTTGTGTGCGTTGTACGCATTGTTTTCAATGCGAGAGTGATAGGATTGCTCCATTTGAGGCTAACCGATGTATAACGAAGTAATATGACTCTAATTCACCTATTTCTTTGCAAATTTTGAGGAAACATCGAAACGAATAACAAGTTTTCTCAATTGAAGACTTGTGTGCGTTGTACGCATTGTTTTCAATGCGAGAGTGATACGATTGCTCCTTTTGAGGCTAACCGATGTATAACGAAGTAATATGACTCTTAATCACCTATTTGTTTTCATATTTTGAGGAAATAACGAAACGAATAGCAAGTTTCCTCAAATGAAGACTTGTGTGCGTTGTACGCATTGTTTTCAATGCGAGAGTGATAGGATTGCTCCCTTTTGAGGCTAACCGATGTATAACGAAGTAATATGACTCTAATTCACCTATTTCTTTGCAAATTTTGAGGAAACATCGAAACGAATAGCAAGTTTCCTCAATTGAAGACTTGTGTGCGTTGTACGCATTGTTTTCAATGCGAGAGTGATAGGATTGCTCCTTTTGAGGCTAACCGATGTATAACGAAGTAATATGACTCTTAATCACCTATTTGTTTTCATATTTTGAGGAAATAACGAAACGAATAGCAAGTTTCCTCAAATGAAGACTTGTGTGCGTTGTACGCATTGTTTTCAATGCGAGAGTGATAGGATTGCTCCTTTTGAGGCTAACCGATGTATAACGAAGTAATATGACTCTTAATCACCTATTTGTTTTCATATTTTGAGGAAATAACGAAACGAATAGCAAGTTTCCTCAAATGAAGACTTGTGTGCGTTGTACGCATTGTTTTCAATGCGAGAGTGATACAATTGCTCCTTTTGAGGTTAACCGATGTTTAACGAAGTAATATGACTCTTAATCACCTATTTGTTTTCATATTTTGAGGAAATAACGAAACGAATAGCAAGTTTCCTCAAATGAAGACTTGTGTGCGTTGTACGCATTGTTTTCAATGCGAGAGTGATAGGATTGCTCCATTTGAGGCTAACCGATTTATAACGAAGTTATATGACTCTAATTCACCTATTTCTTTGCAAATTTTGAGGAAACATCGAAACGAATAGCAAGTTTTCTCAAATGAAGACTTGTGTGCGTTGTACGCATTGTTTTCAATGCGAGAGTGATAGGATTGCTCCTTTTGAGGCTAACCGATTTATAACGAAGTAATATGACTCTTAATCACCTATTTGTTTTCATATTTTGAGGAAATAACGAAACGAATAGCAAGTTTTCTCAAATGAAGACTTGTGTGCGTTGTACGTATTGTTTTCAATGCGAGAGTGATAGGATTGCTCCATTTGAGGCTAACCGATGTATAACGAAGTAATATGACTATAATTCACCTATTTCTTTGCAAATTTTGAGGAAACATCGAAACGAATAGCAAGTTTTCTCAATTGAAGACTTGTGTGCGTTGTACGCATTGTTTTCAATGCGAGAGTGATAGGATTGCTCCTTTTGAGGCTAACCGATGTATAACGAAGTAATATGACTCTTAATCACCTATTTGTTTTCATATTTTGAGGAAATAACGAAACGAATAGAAAGTTTCCTCAAATGAAGACTTGTGTGCGTTGTACGCATTGTTTTCAATGCGAGAGTGATACGATTGCTCCTTTTGAGGCTAACCGATGTATAACGAAGTAATATGACTCTTAATCACCTATTTGTTTTCATATTTTGAGGAATTAACGAAACGAATAGCAAGTTTCCTCAAATGAAGACTTGTGTGCGTTGTACGCATTGTTTTCAATGCGAGAGTGATAGGATTGCTCCTTTTGAGGCTAACCGATGTATAACGAAGTAATATGACTCTAATTCACCTATTTCTTTGCAAATTTTGAGGAAACATCGAAACGAATAGCAAGTTTCCTCAATTGAAGACTTGTGTGCGTTGTACGCATTGTTTTCAATGCGAGAGAAATAGGATTGCTCCTTTTGAGGCTAACCGATGTATAACTAAGTAATATGACTCTTAATCACCTATTTGTTTTCATATTTTGAGGAAATAACGAAACGAATAGCAAGTTTTCTCAAATGAAGACTTGTGTGCGTTGTACGTATTGTTTTCAATGCGAGAGTGATAGGATTGCTCCATTTGAGGCTAACCGATGTATAACGAAGTAATATGACTATAATTCACCTATTTCTTTGCAAATTTTGAGGAAACATCGAAACGAATAGCAAGTTTTCTCAATTGAAGACTTGTGTGCGTTGTACGCATTGTTTTCAATGCGAGAGTGATAGGATTGCTCCTTTTGAGGCTAACCGATGTATAACGAAGTAATATGACTCTTAATCACCTATTTGTTTTCATATTTTGAGGAAATAACGAAACGAATAGAAAGTTTCCTCAAATGAAGACTTGTGTGCGTTGTACGCATTGTTTTCAATGCGAGAGTGATAGGATTGCTCCTTTTGAGGCTAACCGATGTATAACGAAGTAATATGACTCTTAATCACCTATTTGTTTTCATATTTTGAGGAAATAACGAAACGAATAGCAAGTTTCCTCAAATGAAGAGTTGTGTGCGTTGTACGCATTGTTTTCAATGCGAGAGTGATAGGATTGCTCCATTTGAGGCTAACCGATGTATAACGAAGTAATATGACTCTTAATCACCTATTTCTTTGCAAATTTTGAGGAAACATCGAAACGAATAGCAAGTTTTCTCAATTGAAGACTTGTGTGCGTTGTACGCATTGTTTTCAATGCGAGAGTGATAGGATTGCTCCTTTTGAGGCTAACCGATGTATAACGAAGTAATATGACTCTTAATCACCTATTTGTTTTCATATTTTGAGGAAATAACGAAACGAATAGCAAGTTTCCTCAAATGAAGACTTGTGTGCGTTGTACGCATTGTTTTCAATGCGAGAGTGATACGATTGCTCCATTTGAGGCTAACCGATGTATAACGAAGTAATATGACTCTAATTCACCTATTTCTTTTCAAATTTTGAGGAAACATCGAAACGAATAGCAAGTTTTCTCAATTGAAGACTTGTGTGCGTTGTACGCATTGTTTTCAATGCGAGAGTGATAGGATTGCTCCTTTTGAGGCTAACCGATGTATAACGAAGTAATATGACTCTTAATCACCTATTTGTTTTCATATTTTGAGGAAATAACGAAACGAATAGCAAGTTTCCTCAAATGAAGACTTGTGTGCGTTGTACGCATTGTTTTCAATGCGAGAGTGATAGGATTGCTCCTTTTGAGGCTAACCGATGTATAACGAAGTAATATGACTCTTAATCACCTATTTGTTTTCATATTTTGAGGAAATAACGAAACGAATAGCAAGTTTTCTCAAATGAAGACTTGTGTGCGTTGTACGTATTGTTTTCAATGCGAGAGTGATAGGATTGCTCCATTTGAGGTTAACCGATGTATAACGAAGTAATATGACTATAATTCACCTATTTCTTTGCAAATTTTGAGGAAACATCGAAACGAATAGCAAGTTTTCTCAATTGAAGACTTGTGTGCGTTGTACGCATTGTTTTCAATGCGAGAGTGATAGGATTGCTCCTTTTGAGGCTAACCGATGTATAACGAAGTAATATGACTCTTAATCACCTATTTGTTTTCATATTTTGAGGAAAAAACGAAACGAATAGCAAGTTTCCTCAAATGAAGACTTGTGTGCGTTGTACGCATTGTTTTCAATGCGAGAGTGATACGATTGCTCCATTTGAGGCTAACCGATGTATAACGAAGTAATATGACTCTAATTCACCTATTTCTTTTCAAATTTTGAGGAAACATCGAAACGAATAGCAAGTTTTCTCAATTGAAGACTTGTGTGCGTTGTACGCATTGTTTTCAATGCGAGAGTGATAGGATTGCTCCTTTTGAGGCTAACCGATGTATAACGAAGTAATATGACTCTTAATCACCTATTTGTTTTCATATTTTGAGGAAATAACGAAACGAATAGCAAGTTTCCTCAAATGAAGACTTGTGTGCGTTGTACGCATTGTTTTCAATGCGAGAGTGATAGGATTGCTCCTTTTGAGGCTAACCGATGTATAACGAAGTAATATGACTCTTAATCACCTATTTGTTTTCATATTTTGAGGAAAAAACGAAACGAATAGCAAGTTTCCTCAAATGAAGACTTGTGTGCGTTGTACGCATTGTTTTCAATGCGAGAGTGATACGATTGCTCCATTTGAGGCTAACCGATGTATAACGAAGTAATATGACTCTAATTCACCTATTTCTTTTCAAATTTTGAGGAAACATCGAAACGAATAGCAAGTTTTCTCAATTGAAGACTTGTGTGCGTTGTACGCATTGTTTTCAATGCGAGAGTGATAGGATTGCTCCTTTTGAGGCTAACCGATGTATAACGAAGTAATATGACTCTTAATCACCTATTTGTTTTCATATTTTGAGGAAATAACGAAACGAATAGAAAGTTTCCTCAAATGAAGACTTGTGTGCGTTGTACGCATTGTTTTCAATGCGAGAGTGATAGGATTGGTCCTTTTGAGGCTAACCGATTTATAACAAAGTAATATGACTCTTAATCACCTATTTGTTTTCATATTTTGAGGAATTAACGAAACGAATAGCAAGTTTCCTCAATTGAAGACTTGTGTGCGTTGTACGCATTGTTTTCAATGCGAGAGTGATAGGATTGCTCCTTTTGAGGCTAACCGATGTATAACGAAGTAATATGACTCTTAATCACCTATTTGTTTTCATATTTTGAGGAAATAACGAAACGAATAGCAAGTTTCCTCAAATGAAGACTTGTGTGCGTTGTACGCATTGTTTTCAATGCGAGAGTGATACGATTGCTCCTTTTGAGGCTAACCGATGTATAACGAAGTAATATGACTCTTAATCACCTATTTGTTTTCATATTTTGAGGAAATAACGAAACGAATAGCAAGTTTCCTCAAATGAAGACTTGTGTGCGTTGTACGCATTGTTTTCAATGCGAGAGTGATACGATTGCTCCATTTGAGGCTAACCGATGTATAACGAAGTAATATGACTCTAATTCACCTATTTCTTTTCAAATTTTGAGGAAACATCGAAACGAATAGCAAGTTTTCTCAATTGAAGACTTGTGTGCGTTGTACGCATTGTTTTCAATGCGAGAGTGATAGGATTGCTCCTTTTGAGGCTGACCGATGTATAACGAAGTAATATGACTCTTAATCACCTATTTGTTTTCATATTTTGAGGAAATAACGAAACGAATAGCAAGTTTCCTCAAATGAAGACTTGTGTGCGTTGTACGCATTGTTTTCAATGCGAGAGTGATAGGATTGCTCCTTTTGAGGCTAACCGATGTATAACGAAGTAATATGACTCTTAATCACCTATTTGTTTTCATATTTTGAGGAAATAACGAAACGAATAGCAAGTTTTCTCAAATGAAGACTTGTGTGCGTTGTACGTATTGTTTTCAATGCGAGAGTGATAGGATTGCTCCATTTGAGGTTAACCGATGTATAACGAAGTAATATGACTATAATTCACCTATTTCTTTGCAAATTTTGAGGAAATATCGAAACGAATAGCAAGTTTTCTCAATTGAAGACTTGTGTGCGTTGTACGCATTGTTTTCAATGCGAGAGTGATAGGATTGCTCCTTTTGAGGCTAACCGATGTATAACGAAGTAATATGACTCTTAATCACCTATTTGTTTTCATATTTTGAGGAAATAACGAAACGAATAGCAAGTTTCCTCAAATGAAGACTTGTGTGCGTTGTACGCATTGTTTTCAATGCGAGAGTGATACGATTGCTCCATTTGAGGCTAACCGATGTATAACGAAGTAATATGACTCTAATTCACCTATTTCTTTTCAAATTTTGAGGAAACATCGAAACGAATAGCAAGTTTTCTCAATTGAAGACTTGTGTGCGTTGTACGCATTGTTTTCAATGCGAGAGTGATAGGATTGCTCCTTTTGAGGCTAACCGATGTATAACGAAGTAATATGACTCTTAATCACCTATTTGTTTTCATATTTTGAGGAAATAACGAAACGAATAGCAAGTTTCCTCAAATGAAGACTTGTGTGCGTTGTACGCATTGTTTTCAATGCGAGAGTGATAGGATTGCTCCTTTTGAGGCTAACCGATGTATAACGAAGTAATATGACTCTTAATCACCTATTTGTTTTCATATTTTGAGGAAATAACGAAACGAATAGCAAGTTTTCTCAAATGAAGACTTGTGTGCGTTGTACGTATTGTTTTCAATGCGAGAGTGATAGGATTGCTCCATTTGAGGTTAACCGATGTATAACGAAGTAATATGACTATAATTCACCTATTTCTTTGCAAATTTTGTGGAAACATCGAAACGAATAGCAAGTTTTCTCAATTGAAGACTTGTGTGCGTTGTACGCATTGTTTTCAATGCGAGAGTGATAGGATTGCTCCTTTTGAGGCTAACCGATGTATAACGAAGTAATATGACTCTTAATCACCTATTTGTTTTCATATTTTGAGGAAATAACGAAACGAATAGAAAGTTTCCTCAAATGAAGACTTGTGTGCGTTGTACGCATTGTTTTCAATGCGAGAGTGATACGATTGCTCCTTTTGAGGCTAACCGATGTATAACGAAGTAATATGACTCTTAATCACCTATTTGTTTTCATATTTTGAGGAAATAACGAAACGAATAGCAAGTTTCCTCAAATGAAGAGTTGTGTGCGTTGTACGCATTGTTTTCAATGCGAGAGTGATAGGATTGCTCCATTTGAGGCTAACCGATGTATAACGAAGTAATATGACTCTTAATCACCTATTTCTTTGCAAATTTTGAGGAAACATCGAAATGAATAGCAAATTTCCTCAATTGAAGACTTGTGTGCGTTGTACGCATTGTTTTCAATGCGAGAGTGATAGGATTGCTCCTTTTGAGGCTAACCGATGTATAACGAAGTAATATGACTCTAATTCACCTATTTCTTTGCAAATTTTGAGGAAACATCGAAACGAATAGCAAGTTTTCTCAATTGAAGACTTGTGTGCGTTGTACACATTGTTTTCAATGCGAGAGTGATACGATTGTTCCATTTGAGGCTAACCGATGTATAACGAAGTAATATGACTCTAATTCACCTATTTCCTTGCAAATTTTGAGGAAACATCGAAACGAATAGCAAGTTTTCTCAATTGAAGACTTGTGTGCGTTGTACGCATTGTTTTCAATGCGAGAGTGATAGGATTGCTCCTTTTGAGGCTAACCGATGTATAACGAAGTAATATGACTCTTAATCACCTATTTGTTTTCATATTTTGAGGAAATAACGAAACGAATAGCAAGTTTCCTCAAATGAAGACTTGTGTGCGTTGTACGCATTGTTTTCAATGCAAGAGTGATAGGATTGCTCCATTTGAGGCTAACCGATGTATAACGAAGTAATATGACTCTAATTCACCTATTTCTTTGCAAATTTTGAGGAAACATCGAAACGAATAGCTAGTTTCCTCAATTGAAGACTTGTGTGCGTTGTACGCATTGTTTTCAATGCGAGAGTGATAAGATTGCTCCTTTTGAGGCTAACCGATGTATAACGTAGTAATATGACTCTTAATCACCTATTTGTTTTCATATTTTGAGGAAATAACGAAACGAATAGCAAGTTTCCTCAAATGAAGACTTGTGTGCGTTGTACGCATTGTTTTCAATGCGAGAGTGATAGGATTGCTCCATTTGAGGCTAACCGATGTATAACGAACTAATATGACTCTGATTCACCTATTTCTTTGCAAATTTTGAGGAAACATCGAAACGAATAGCAAGTTTCCTCAAATGAAGGCTTGTGTGCGTTGTACGCATTGTTTTCAATGCGAGAGTGATAGGATTGCTCCATTTGAGGCTAACCGATATATAACGAAGTAATATGACTCTAATTCACCTATTTCTTTGCAAATTTTGAGGAACCATCGAAACGAATAGCAAGTTTTCTCAATTGAAGACTTGTGTGCGTTGTACGCATTGTTTTCAATGCGAGAGTGATAGGATTGCTCCTTTTGAGGCTAACCGATGTATAACGAAGTAATATGACTCTTAATCACCTATTTGTTTTCATATTTTGAGGAAATAACGAAACGAATAGCAAGTTTCCTCAAATGAAGACTTGTGTGCGTTGTACGCATTGTTTTCAATGCGAGAGTGATACGATTGCTCCTTTTGAGGCTAACCGATGTATAACGAAGTAATATGACTCTTAATCACCTATTTGTTTTCATATTTTGAGGAAATAACGAAACGAATAGCAAGTTTCCTTAAATGAAGACTTGTGTGCGTTGTACGCATTGTTTTCAATGCGAGAGTGATACGATTGCTCCTTTTGAGGTTAACCGATGTATAACGAAGTAATATGACTCTTAATCACCTATTTGTTTTCATATTTTGAGGAAATAACGAAACGAATAGCAAGTTTCCTCAAATGAAGACTTGTGTGCGTTGTACGCATTGTTTTCAATGCGAGAGTGATAGGATTGCTCCATTTGAGGCTAACCGATGTATAACGAAGTAATATGACTCTAATTCACCTATTTCTTTGCAAATTTTGAGGAAACATCGAAACGAATAGCAAGTTTCCTCAATTGAAGACTTGTGTGCGTTGTACGCATTGTTTTCAATGCGAGAGTGATAGGATTGCTCCTTTTGAGGCTAACCGATGTATAACGAAGTAATATAACTCTAATTCACCTATTTCTTTGCAAATTTTGAGGAAACATCGAAACGAATAGCAAGTTTTCTCAATTGAAGACTTGTGTGCGTTGTACGCATTGTTTTCAATGCGAGAGTGATAGGATTGCTCCTTTTGACGCTAACAAATGTATAACGAAGTAATATGACTCTTAATCACCTATTTGTTTTCATATTTTGAGGAAATAACGAAACGAATAGCAAGTTTCCTCAAATGAAGACTTGTGTGCGTTGTACGCATTGTTTTCAATGCGAGACTGATACGATTGCTCCTTTTGAGGCTAACCGATGCATAACGAAGTAATATGACTCTTAATCACCTATTTGTTTTCATATTTTGAGGAAATAACGAAACGAATAGCAAGTTTCCTCAAATGAAGACTTGTGTGCGTTGTACGCATTGTTTTCAATGCGAGAGTGATACGATTGTTCCATTTGAGGCTAACCGATGTATAACGAAGTAATATGACTCTAATTCACCTATTTCTTTGCAAATTTTGAGGAAACATCGAAACGAATAGCAAGTTTTCTCAATTGAAGACTTGTGTGCGTTGTACGCATTGTTTTCAATGCGAGAGTGATACGATTGCTCCTTTTGAGGTTAACCGATGTATAACGAAGTAATATGACTCTTAATCACCTATTTGTTTTCATATTTTGAGGAAATAACGAAACGAATAGCAAGTTTCCTCAAATGAAGACTTGTGTGCGTTGTACGCATTGTTTTCAATGCGAGAGTGATAGGATTGCTCCATTTGAGGCTAACCGATGTATAACGAAGTAATATGACTCTAATTCACCTATTTCTTTGCAAATTTTGAGGAAACATCGAAACGAATAGCAAGTTTCCTCAATTGAAGACTTGTGTGCGTTGTACGCATTGTTTTCAATGCGAGAGTGATAGGATTGCTCCTTTTGAGGCTAACCGATGTATAACGAAGTAATATAACTCTAATTCACCTATTTCTTTGCAAATTTTGAGGAAACATCGAAACGAATAGCAAGTTTTCTCAATTGAAGACTTGTGTGCGTTGTACGCATTGTTTTCAATGCGAGAGTGATAGGATTGCTCCTTTTGAGGCTAACCGATGTATAACGAAGTAATATGACTCTTAATCACCTATTTGTTTTCATATTTTGAGGAAATAACGAAACGAATAGCAAGTTTCCTCAAATGAAGACTTGTGTGCGTTGTACGCATTGTTTTCAATGCGAGACTGATACGATTGCTCCTTTTGAGGCTAACCGATGTATAACGAAGTAATATGACTCTTAATCACCTATTTGTTTTCATATTTTGAGGAAATAACGAAACGAATAGCAAGTTTCCTCAAATGAAGACTTGTGTGCGTTGTACGCATTGTTTTCAATGCGAGAGTGATAGGATTGCTCCATTTGAGGCTAACCGATGTATAACGAAGTAATATAACTCTAATTCACCTATTTCTTTGCAAATTTTGAGGAAACGTCGAAATGAATAGCAAGTTTTCTCAATTGAAGACTTGTGTGCGTTGTACGCATTGTTTTCAATGCGAGAGTGATAGGATTGCTCCTTTTGAGGCTAAACGATGTATAACGAAGTAATATGACTCTTAATCACCTATTTGTTTTCATATTTTGAGGAAATAACGAAACGAATAGCAAGTTTCCTCAAATGAAGACTTGTGTGCGTTGTACGCATTGTTTTCAATGCGAGAGTGATAGGATTGCTCCTTTTGAGGCTAACCGATGTATAACGAAGTAATATGACTCTTAATCACCTATTTGTTTTCATATTTTGAGGAAATAACGAAACGAATAGCAAGTTTCCTCAAATGAAGACTTGTGTGCGTTGTAGGCATTGTTTTCAATGCGAGAGTGATAGGATTGCTTCATTTGAGGCTAAACGATGTATAACGAAGTAATATGACTCTAATTCACCTATTTCTTTGCAAATTTTGAGGAAACATCGAAACGAATAGCAAGTTTTCTCAATTGAGGACTTGTGTGCGTTGTACGCATTGTTTTCAATGCGAGAGTGATAGGATTGCTCCTTTTGAGGCTAACCGATGTATAACGAAGTAATATGACTCTTAATCACCTATTTGTTTTCATATTTTGAGGAAATAACGAAACGAATAGCAAGTTTCCTCAAATGAAGACTTGTGTGCGTTGTACGCATTGTTTTCAATGCGAGAGTGATAGGATTGCTCCTTTTGAGGCTAACCGATGTATAACGAAGTAATATGACTCTTAATCACCTATTTGTTTTCTTATTTTGAGGAAATAACGAAACGAATAGCAAGTTTCCTCAAATGAAGACTTGTGTGCGTGGTACGCATTGTTTTCAATGCGAGAGTGATACGATTGCTCCTTTTGAGGCTAACCGATGTGTAACGAAGTAATATGACTCTTAATCACCTATTTTTTTTTATTTTTTATTTTGCTAAATTAAATTTTAATTAAAGAGAAAACGAAGATACAACCAATGCGTTAAACAAAGAGTCACAGGACATGCCCCGGACATTAAATCAGAACAAACAAAGATAACCAACGAAAGTCTAAGACTAGACCACTAACAACTCCAAAGCAATCAATCATAATTACAAATTCCAATGACTAATACTAGATCTCTGGCTAGACCTTTGGAACCATTTTTGAGACATTAGAGTGCATTTGATTGTGAAAATACTACTTTTAACAACCATCCGAACCGGGGTCCTAGAATTCTCATGAATCCTATTGTTTCGTTCTTTCCATATATTATAACAAGCAATGGCAAAACCCAGTTTCATAATCTTTGCTTTAAGACCTTTGCAATAGTCAGACATCATAAAATTGGTAAAGGAATCCCAATTCCTACTCATGCCTCTCCAGCCACAGAAAAGATTGAGAACTTGGAAGATAATGCGGAAGGAGAAAGAGCAATTAAAAAAGAGATGGTCAAAATTTTCCGGATGTACTCCACATAATACACAAGTGGTGTCAATAGGAATGCCAAACCCATGAATCTTGTCCGCAGTCCTGATTCTTCTATGGAACGCCAACCACACAATAAAAGAAACTCTCGGAGGAATTGCTTTGAACCAGGCTATATTGTGCCAAGCAATAGCTAAACCCCTTCTCCTGATGTATTTCCAAATAGAATTAACATTAATAGACCCAATAGGCACATTATCCCACAGCAAATTATCTCTAACAGCCGGATTAAAAGAAATATTCAAGTTGAAGCTATTTCTGAAATCAATAACTGCAGAATGATTCGAAGTAGGTAGCGCCCAATTGGAATTAGAAATGATGTTCTGCACAGTGGCATTTGCACCCAATCCAGAGTTAGAAATTAGAAGAGAGTTTGAACTGTTAGCCAGAGGTCGTCCGAGCCAAGGATCAAACCATAAGGAAGTGCTCGCACCATCACCAATAGAGAAAGAAATATAGTTCCGAGCAATGTCCCTCAGTTTAAGAATTTTCCTCCAACTCCAAGTACAATCAACAGGAATTTTCATAGTCCAGAAATTACCTCTGATATTGAAATTTTTTACCCATTTAGCCCAAATAGAATCAGCAGCAGGATTTACAATAGTCAGAAGTTTGTGAAGGATGTGGGCTGTGTTCCAGTCGGAAGGACTCTTGATATTCAGCCCTCCCTCAGAAAAAGGAAGAGTAATCCTGCTCCAGGCAACTTTTGCTCCATGTCTGTCTTCACAGTTTCCTTTCCAAAGGAATCGGCTCAAAATGCTGTTAATAGCTTTAAGAACTGTCCCAGGCAGGAAGAAATGCCGAGCCCAGTAAGACTGGATAGAGAAGAGAACAACTTTGATAAGCTGAAGCCTTCCCGCGAATGACAGGAACCTTGAAGTCCATAACATAACTCTATTCTTTAACCGAAGCAGGAGGGGTTGGCAATCTGAGTTCCTAAGTCTGGAAGTAATGATAGGGAGGCCCAAGAAGGTAGCAGGCAGAATACCAATCTGAAAACCAGTTGTATTAACAATCTCATCAAGTTGGAAATCTACCGAGCTAGACACATAGCACATACTCTTGTTTGGATTGATTTGCAACCCAGAAACTGAAGCATAATCAACCAGGCAGTTCTTCAAAATATTAATCGAATCCAGATCCCCATAGCAAAATAAAATGAGATCATCCGCAAAGGAGAGATGGGTTAATCCAAGCTTTCTAGTTTTCCAATGGTACTTGAAGTTTTGGTCCTTTGAGTTTTTCTCAATTAACATCGAGAGGATTTCCAAAGCAAGGACAAACAGGTATGGTGAAAGAGGATCACCTTGTCGCAGCCCTTTTGCACCCTTGAAGAACCCACATAATGAGCCATTCACTTTAACAGAGAATCTAGTAGAAGAGATGCATGCATTTATCCAATATAAGAATTTGGGTGGAAAATTAAAAGATCTCATAGCATCCAGAATGAAACTCCAGGAGACCGAATCAAAAGCCTTTCTGAAATCCACTTTCATTGCGCATCTGGCAGGACCAGAAGGTCTACCATAATTCCTGAAAAGTTCTTGAGCCAATAGAATGTTATCACTAATGCTAAGACCTTTGATGAAGGCAGACTGCCAAGGAGACACCAAACCAGGCAGAACTCTCTTCAGACGATTGGCTATAATTTTTGAGATGCATTTATAAACCGTAGAACAACAAGAAATGGGTCGGAAATCATTCATAGAGGAAGGGTTCTGAGTTTTTGGAACAAGAGAGATGGCAGTTGCATTGTGCCCAAAAAGCAAGCCCCCCTGAAAAAAAGACTTAACCGCAGCAGTAAAATCCCTTCCAGTGATATCCCAAGTATGAATAAAGAAATTAACATTGAACCCGTCAGGACCAGGGCTTTTGTTCCTCTTAAGAGACTTAAGGGTTTGGTGTATCTCAATATCTGAGACATCTTGCTCCAAAGATAAGGCTTCCGGGACAGAGATCACCTTATTGAATTGCAGATTTAAGCTCACCAGATTCAAGCTAGTAGCAGGAGGAGTCCCAAGAATCTTAGAGAAATATTCCACAGCTATTTGTTGGACTGCTTCATGACCATACTGCAGAGAACCATTGGCATCTTCAATTGCCATAATTTTGTTCCTATTCCAACGCTGCTTGATAGAATTAAAGAAAAACCCATTGTTTTTATCACCATCCTTAAGCCACTGGATTCTAGATTTTTGCTTCAAAAAATTTTCTTCCTTGATGCTAGCTTCCCAGAGTAAATCAGACTGAATCTTCTGCTGAAGAAGGAGGGAAGAATCGAGCGGATTATCAGCAATTGCAGATTGTGTGCGATGAAGATCCTCCCTAGCCTTTATCACATTAGCCGTGAGATTTCCCACCTTCCTATTAAGCTTGACAAGGCAACTTTTGACATGCCTCAGTTTCATAGCAAGGCTTTGAAGCGGTGTTCCAGTAGCCGGAAGGGCCCAGGCGTAATTCACAGTATCATGGAATTCATCCAACTCAATCATGTAGTTAAAAAACTGAAATGGTTTAGGGGGAGGTTTAAGGTGCACTCCAAAGCTTACCACAGCAGGAGAGTGGTCGGAAACATCATAGGGGCCAAAAAGGGCTTGAGAGTTTGGGAACCTTAGCAGCCAGGATTGATTGACCATCACTCTATCAAGCTTCTTATAAGTTGGGTCAATTCTGCTAGAGTTCCACCAAGTGAACATGGAGCCAACTGCACGCAAATCCAACAGCCCTGAAGACTCAGAGCAATTAGCAAAATCCTTAATACCAACATCCCATAATTGTCTTCCGCCTTTGATTTCAGAAACAGAGAGCACAACATTAAAATCTCCAAGAATACACCAAGGCAGATTGATTGCAGAGCTAAAATCACTTAGAGATCCCCAAAGAGATCTCCTGTTAGCAGGTGTATATAGACCATAAACAATTGTAACAAAAGCAGAAATGGAAGAGTCAATAGAAGAAATAAAACAGTGAATACATTGATCTGTCTTGCATATTATATTTACATTCCAAAAAGAAGGATCCCATCCAACCCAAATTCTACCATTGGGATGACTATCATAATTAAAATCCCAATTCCAGTTCTTACAGATCAAACTCGAAACTCTATTAGCATTTTGAACTTTAACCCTAATTTCAAGAACACCAATAAAAGAGAGGTGATGGCTCCTAATGAGCTCACGTAAGCAATCTTGCTTTATCTTTTTATTAACACCTCTAATATTATACGAACAAAAAGACATTAATATAATAGATTAAGAACGGGTGTATGGGGCACCCCTCCCATTGTTTCCACCTTTTCCTTTCTTCTTTGATTTTTTCCCAAGCATAACAGGGATATCATCATTCTTCATTAAGTCCTTCCCATCTTTCTCATCCACCAATTTAAGCTTATCAACCAAAGGGTTTGGCGACGGAGATACATCCACATCAGAAAAAGAACTCCCCTCCTGGCCTAGAGATTTGGCAATTGGAGTGAATTGGTTTGTAACAGCCTGATAATGACTCCCAGAAAAATCAGCAGGAGCAGGAGTTTTTGCCTTCTTAGAGATCACCTTCCATCCTTCATCAGAGATATTTTTTGGTGTGGCATCAGAGGAACCAGCCTCTTCAGAAACTTCGGTGCCCTTCTCCTTTGCAGTACTTGAAGTAGGATCAACTACAACATTTTTGGGAACCCATTGGAAATTTGCTCTGGGGCATTTGAATAAAGAATGCCCAAAAGTCTTGCAATTGGTGCATAGATGAGGCCTATTTTGATATTCAATTGCCACTTCTGCAGCCAACTCTTTCCCATTACTTTCATCTAAAACTATAGCTTCCACCTTGTCAGGAAAATTTGAATCCGTGGAAATTTCGACACAAATTCTAGCAAAAGACATAGGTTCCATGGATTCCGTTGCTCTATCCAGCATAAGAGGCTTACCTATACAGCTGGCTAAAAAACTCAATCCTTCAGGATTCCAGTAAGATAGAGGGATTTGATGAAATTTAACCCAAACTGGCACCTTCGAAGCAACCTCAGAGGAAAAATCAAAACCCTCCCTCCAATGGTTAAGAATCATCAGTTTATTAGCAATATACCAAGGCCCAAGAGCAAGCACATTCTCCCGGTCATCAGAATTTGCAAATTTGAATATGAAATGACCCTTACTTTGCATATAGACTTTCTGTAGACCAAATTTGTCCCACATTTTATGAGCATTCTCTTCAACATATTTAAAGGGCAGCCTACAATTTAAAAATCCACCTACCAAGCTAGTATTCCATAAGTTATTACCTCTCATTAGAACCTCGCGAGGTGGCCTGACCACAATAGTATCTCCATCAGCGTTGGGATGGGGTGGACAATAATCCAAAACAATTTTCTTCTTGTTCTCGCCCTGAGCAACCACTGAGCTCCACGTTTTTAAAACTTTGGTAGTCCCTAGACCCCCATTAGTCTCATCATTAGGCTTAGAAAGTAAACCCTCTTGGACCTGCTGGCTTATCTCTTCCGGATCTTTAGCCATCTCGTTAACAGAAGAAGGGTTAGCACCCTTGCACTTATCTGAGCTCGTACCCTCAGGCCGGTTGGAACTTCTCTGAGGACAAATCTCGAACATGTTGTAGTCATTTATTTTTCGGACAACTTTCCCATCAGACAGGAATCCGTTTATATCACTTGAGGTGAACCCATGAGCTAAAATGAACTCCATAAGCCTCATATTCTTTGTTCTTTCCTCCACAACTTCTATTTTATCTTGTTGAATAAAATGGTGTGCAGCTTTGAACACATCCTGCAAATCTCCTGCAGTTGCAGTAGCCAACCCCAAATTGGAGTTTTGAGGAAATAACGAAACGAATAGCAAGTTTCCTCAAATGAAGACTTGTGTGCGTTGTACGCATTGTTTTCAATGCGAGAGTGATAGGATTGCTCCATTTGAGGCTAACCGATGTATAACGAAGTAATATGACTCTAATTCACCTATTTCTTTGCAAATTTTGAGGAAACATCGAAACGAATAGCAAGTTTTCTCAATTGAAGACTTGTGTGCGTTGTACGCATTGTTTTCAACGCGAGAGTGACAAGCTTGCTCCTTTTGAGGCTAACCGATGTATAACGAAGTAATATGACTCTTAATCACCTATTTGTTTTCATATTTTGAGGAAATAACGAAACGAATAGCAAGTTTCCTCAAATGAAGACTTGTGTGCGTTGTACGCATTGTTTTCAATGCGAGAGTGATAGGATTCCTCCATTTGAGGCTAACCGATGTATAACGAAGTAATATGACTCTAATTCACCTATTTCTTTGCAAATTTTGAGGAAACATCGAAACGAATAGCAAGTTTTCTCAATTGAAGACTTGTGTGCGTTGTACGCATTGTTTTCAATGCGAGAGTGATAGGATTGCTCCTTTTGAGGCTAACCGATTTATAACGTAGTTATATGACTCTTAATCACCTATTTGTTTTCATATTTTGAGGAAATAACGAAACGAATAGCAAGTTTCCTCAAATGAAGACTTGTGTGCGTTGTACGCATTGTTTTCAATGCGAGAGTGATAGGATTGCTCCATTTGAGGCTAACCGATGTATAACGAAGTAATATGACTCTAATTCACCTATTTCTTTGCAAATTTTGAGGAAACATCGAAACGAATAGCAAGTTTTCTCAATTGAAGACTTGTGTGCGTTGTACGCATTGTTTTCAATGCGAGAGTGATAGGATTGCTCCTTTTGAGGCTAACCGATGTATAACGAAGTAATATGACTCTTAATCACCTATTTGTTTTCATATTTTGAGGAAATAACGAAACGAATAGCAAGTTTCCTCAAATGAAGACTTGTGTGCGTTGTACGCATTGTTTTCAATGCGAGAGTGATACGATTGCTACTTTTGAGGCTAACCGATGTATAACGAAGTAATATGACTCTTAATCACCTATTTGTTTTCATATTTTGAGGAAATAACGAAACGAATAGCAAGTTTCCTCAAATGAAGACTTTTGTGCGTTGTACGCATTGTTTTCAATGCGAGAGTGATAGGATTGCTCCATTTGAGGCTAGCCGATGTATAACGAAGTAATATCACTCTAATTCACCTATTTCTTTGCAAATTTTGAGGAAACATCGAAACGAATAGCAAGTTTTCTCAATTAAAGACTTGTGTGCGTTGTACGCATTGTTTTCAATGCGAGAGTGATAGGATTGCTCCTTTTGAGGCTAACCGATGTATAATGAAGTAATATGACTCTTAATCACCTATTTGTTTTCATATTTTGAGGAAATAACGAAACGAATAGCAAGTTTCCTCAAATGAAGACTTGTGTGCGTTGTACGCATTGTTTTCAATGCGAGAGTGATAGGATTGCTCCATTTGAGGCTAACCGATGTATAACGAAGTAATATCACTCTAATTCACCTATTTCTTTGCAAATTTTGAGGAAACATCGAAACGAATAGCAAGTTTTCTCAATTGAAGACTTGTGTGCGTTTTACGCATTGTTTTCAATGCGAGAGTGATAGGATTGCTCCTTTTGAGGCTAACCGATGTATAATGAAGTAATATGACTCTTAATCACCTATTTGTTTTCATATTTTGAGGAAATAACGAAACGAATAGCAAGTTTCCTCAAATGAAGACTTGTGTGCGTTGTACGCATTGTTTTCAATGCGAGAGTGATACGATTGCTCCATTTGAGGCTAACCGATGTATAACGAAGTAATATGACTCTAATTCACCTATTTCTTTGCAAATTTTGAGGAAACATCGAAACGAATAGCAAGTCTTCTCAATTGTAGACTTGTGTGCGTTGTACGCATTGTTTTCAATGCGAGAGTGATAGGATTGCTCCTTTTGAGGCTAACTGATGTATAACGAAGTAATATGACTCTTAATCACCTATTTGTTTTCATATTTTGAGGAAATAACGAAACGAATAGCAAGTTTCCTCAAATGAAGACTTGTGTGCGTTGTACGCATTGTTTTCAATGCGAGAGTGATACGATTGCTCCTTTTGAGGCTAACCGATGTATAACGAAGTAATATGACTCTTAATCACCTATTTGTTTTCATACTTTGAGGAAATAACGAAACGAATAGCAAGTTTCCTCAAATGAAGACTTGTGTGCGTTGTACGCATTGTTTTCAATGCGAGAGTGATAGGATTGCTCCATTTGAGGCTAACCGATGTATAACGAAGTAATATCACTCTACTTCACCTATTTCTTTGCAAATTTTGAGGAAACATCGAAACGAATAGCAAGTTTTCTCAATTGAAGACTTGTGTGCGTTGTACGCATTGTTTTCAATGCGAGAGTGATAGGATTGCTCCTTTTGAGGCTAACCGATGTATAATGAAGTAATATGACTCTTAATCACCTATTTGTTTTCATATTTTGAGGAAATAACGAAACGAATAGCAAGTTTCCTCAAATGAAGACTTGTGTGCGTTGTACGCATTGTTTTCAATGCGAGAGTGATAGGATTGCTCCATTTGAGGCTAACCGATGTATAACGAAGTAATATCACTCTAATTCACCTATTTCTTTGCAAATTTTGAGGAAACATCGAAACGAATAACAAGTTTTCTCAATTGAAGACTTGTGTGCGTTTTACGCATTGTTTTCAATGCGAGAGTGATAGGATTGCTCCTTTTGAGGCTAACCGATGTATAATGAAGTAATATGACTCTTAATCACCTATTTGTTTTCATATTTTGAGGAAATAACGAAACGAATAGCAAGTTTCCTCAAATGAAGACTTGTGTGCGTTGTACGCATTATTTTCAATGCGAGAGTGATACGATTGCTCCATTTGAGGCTAACCGATGTATAACGAAGTAATATGACTCTAATTCACCTATTTCTTTGCAAATTTTGAGGAAACATCGAAACGAATAGCAAGTCTTCTCAATTGAAGACTTGTGTGCGTTGTACGCATTGTTTTCAATGCGAGAGTGATAGGATTGCTCCTTTTGAGGCTAACCGATGTATAACGAAGTAATATGACTCTTAATCACCTATTTGTTTTCATATTTTGAGGAAATAACGAAACGAATAGCAAGTTTCCTCAAATGAAGACTTGTGTGCGTTGTACGCATTGTTTTCAATGCGAGAGTGATACGATTGCTCCTTTTGAGGCTAACCGTTGTATAACGAAGTAATATGACTCTTAATCACCTATTTGTTTTCATATTTTGAGGAAATAACGAAACGAATAGCAAGTTTCCTCAAATGAAGACTTGTGTGCGTTGTACGCATTGTTTTCAATGCGAGAGTGATAGGATTGCTCCATTTGAGGCTAACCGATGTATAACGAAGTAATATCACTCTAATTCACCTATTTCTTTGCAAATTTTGAGGAAACATCGAAACGAATAGCAAGTTTTCTCAATTGAAGACTTGTGTGCGTTGTACGCATTGTTTTCAATGCGAGAGTGATAGGATTGCTCCTTTTGAGGCTAACCGATGTATAATGAAGTAATATGACTCTTAATCACCTATTTGTTTTCATATTTTGAGGAAATAACGAAACGAATAGCAAGTTTCCTCAAATGAAGACTTGTGTGCGTTGTACGCATTGTTTTCAATGCGAGAGTGATAGGATTGCTCCATTTGGGCTAACCGATGTATAACGAAGTAATATGACTCTAATTCACCTATTTCTTTGCAAATTTTGAGGAAACATCGAAACGAATAGCAAGTTTTCTCAATTGAAGACTTGTGTGCGTTTTACGCATTGTTTTCAATGCGAGAGTGATAGGATTGCTCCTTTTGAGGCTAACCGATGTATAATGAAGTAATATGACTCTTAATCACCTATTTGTTTTCATATTTTGAGGAAATAACGAAACGAATAGCAAGTTTCCTCAAATGAAGACTTGTGTGCGTTGTACGCATTGTTTTCAATGCGAGAGTGATACGATTGCTCCATTTGAGGCTAACCGATGTATAACGAAGTAATATGACTCTAATTCACCTATTTCTTTGCAAATTTTGAGGAAACATCGAAACGAATAGCAAGTCTTCTCAATTGAAGACTTGTGTACGTTGTACGCATTGTTTTCAATGCGAGAGTGATAGGATTGCTCCTTTTGAGGCTAACCGATGTATAACGAAGTAATATGACTCTTAATCACCTATTTGTTTTCATATTTTGAGGAAATAACGAAACGAATAGCAAGTTTCCTCAAATGAAGACTTGTGTGCGTTGTTGTACGCATTGTTTTCAATGCGAGAGTGATAGGATTGCTCCATTTGAGGCTAACCGATGTATAACGAAGTAATATGACTCTAATTCACCTATTTCTTTGCAAATTTTGAGGAAACATCGAAACGAATAGCAAGTTTTCTCAATTGAAGACTTGTGTGCGTTGTACGCATTGTTTTCAATGCGAGAGTGATAGGATTGCTCCTTTTGAGGCTAACCGATGTATAACAAAGTAATATGACTCTTAATCGCCTATTTGTTTTCATATTTTGAGGAAATAACGAAACGAATAGCAAGTTTCCTCAAATGAAGACTTGTGTGCGTTGTACGCATTGTTTTCAATGCGAGAGTGATACGATTGCTCCTTTTGAGGCTAACCGATGTATAACGAAGTAATATGACTCTTAATCACCTATTTGTTTTCATATTTTGAGGAAATAACGAAACGAATAGCAAGTTTCCTCAAATGAAGACTTGTGTGCGTTGTACGCATTGTTTTCAATGCGAGAGTGATAGGATTGCTCCATTTGAGGCTAACCGATGTATAACGAAGTAATATAACTCTAATTCACCTATTTCTTTGCAAATTTTGAGGAAACATCGAAACGAATAGCAAGTTTTCTCAATTGAAGACTTGTGTGCGTTGTTGTAACGCCCCAGGATTTTTCAGAAATTCTAAATAAGAATCATGATTAATTATGTAAAGGTTAGCAGCTAAAACCTAATTATGACTGACAAAATGTATTAAGGAGCGATTAAATGTGATTTGTTATGGGATCAAATGTTAAAAATGACCTATGTGGTTGGGATAGATGACAAGGAATTTTGAGAATAAATAAAGGCTAATAGTTAAAACCTAGCTTTAAGGGCATAAAGTAATAAGGAGATATTAAATAAGAATTATTATTTAATCAATGTGTTATATATGACCTATGTGGTAGGTTGAATGTACGTATATATGTATATTTGGCAAGATATAGAAAGAAGGATTTAAAGTTTATAAAATAATGGAATGAGAAAAGAGTATGTGAATTGATACTTAGTATGAATATTAACAGTAAGTTAAAGGAATAGGCCCTGAGAGACTAAGTGATAGAAATGATTAGATAATGTATGACTTTATGAGTTGAGGAAGGAAAGAGCAGTTTGACCTAATTTGTATATTATGGATTAAAGAATTAAAAAGAATAATGATTTCGAGTAGTTGAAGTTATTAAGGAATGTAATTGATCTTGAATGATGAAAATAAGGTAATCATGATACGATGTGTAAAAATAGAATGTAATACTCTCAGGAATGAGTAAAAGAAATGTAGATGGCCTGAATGTCAAGAATTAGTATTATGTGTGTTAAATAAACAAGCAAAAGGAAGTTAAGGTAATGATAATGTTAAATGAGTTTAAAAGGAATGAAGGATGATGAATTTTGGTAATTCGGTTGAGGTTCGCTTCTCGAGAAAGCGGTGTATGGAAAGATAAGTAAGTTGACTGTGAGAGATGTCGAGAATTAAAATAGATTGAATGTGGAACCAAAAGTGGTTCGTAGATAATCAAGGGTGTAATGTTATGTTGAGAATTGGGATATATTGTGAATTATTACTATTATTAATTAATGGACTTCAATGTTCAAAGTGTGACAAGTGATTTGGGACAAGCCAATTATGGACTAATGGATGAAAGGTTAAAATTCCAACATGATGAAACAAGTTTGGATCAAAAAGGATTTGAAATGGATTGAAAATAAGTATTTATGAATTAATTAGGAATTTATTTCCTAGAGTTTTCGACAAATGACGATAATACCCCTCAACAAACTAGTTAATGACAATGGTGTACTAATGGGAGAAATGACTATACTATCTTTGATAATCTATAGAATGACAAATGTGTCCTACTTGGTATAATGACCATGAGGTCCTTAGCTAGCAAAAGGGAATTGACATGTAAGCCCTTAACCATGCTTGAGTTAGTTAACTAGTAGTGAGTTAGTTGTTGGAGACTTGTATATAATATATGTATGTAGCAAATGAAAGTTTTCAGCATTCTTTCATTTCCTTCGAAGCTACTAGAAAAGAGAGAGTAAGAGAGCAAGAGAAAGGCTAGGGTTTGTAAGTAACCATGAAGGATTCAAGGAAAAAAGGGCCAAGCCAAGTGAGAAGTAGCTAATAAGTGGAGAATTCAACCTTGAGAAGGTTTATTTCCAAGAAAGATAAGACCAACAAGAAGGTATAAACATGTTGATGCTATAAAATTTGATGTTCATGTGTTTAAATTTAGTAATAAGGATAGCCATGCATGATTATGTGGCTAGATGTAAGTTTGCATAAGTCTATATGTTATTTATATGATGGTTGATGAAACCCTAGGTGTTGAAGTTTGTAGAACAAAGATGATGCATGTTTTCAAGTTAAAAACTATGAATCATTGGTTGATCATGAGTTTTATGTGGTAGATTTTGATGAACACATAGTTCAAAGTTTTGATTAAGTTGAATACATGAGAAATTTCATGTTATATGGTATATAAGAGGCCTTGATGATAATGAAGCATGTTTTGGTTAAGGAAAGTATGATATTAAGCTATAATTTGATGGTTGATCATAGGTTATATATTGAAGATCCGATGAAAATATAAATAGAAGGGTTGACTATGTTTAATGAAAGCTAAATTTATGCTAGAGGGCAAGTTAAAATCATAAATGGTTTAAAAGTATGTTTTTGTAAAGGAAAATATAATATTAGGCTATACTTTTTGTGTAGACAACGTAATAATCTGTAAAGTGTATTGGAAGATACATATGGAAGTTGTGAGAATATACAAAGTTGTTAAATGTATATGTGATAGCCTAGGTGGTGTGTTGGATTTAAGATGTTAAGTTGAGTTAAGGCTTGAAATTGAAAAGTTGAGAATATTATGCCATCAATATGTGAATTTGGCCATGGAGTGTAATTGGTGATCAAATGATACTAAAAAGCTAAGTTTGATGTTAATACACGTGTTAAAGTTGATTTGGAAGTTATTTGGCGTCTATGGCGACAATTGAAAATTTTAAACGTTTAAAAACGTTCGTCGGTGCCTAAAACGAGTTATTTTGGAAAAAAGAATTCAAATGACAAGTTATAGACATTTTAAGGGATCATGCAAGTCAATTGTATGTTATATGTGTTATGTGTTAAGTTAGAATCAAGTTTTACATTGAGGGGCCAAGAATAGCCTAAGAGTTGGAAATGAGAAATTCATGAAATTTTGATGAAAATGCCGTCAACGTGTGATTTTTGGCAATTTTGAGGAATTAGATGCGAAATTGAGTCAAATGATTAAGTGTTATGTTATTACACATGTTGGAATCGTTTTGGTAATCAACGGATTTCAATATGAGCGAAATGGCGATTCGAACGATCGAAATCGATCGTTTCGATTCGAATCGGATTTTTACGGAAAAAAAATCGCCTCGTGCAAAGTTTTATCATTTTGAAAGTCTAGACATGTCATATATAGGTTATATGAACTATGTCAAGTGTTAGAATTGAGTTTTAAAGCTTATGGCCAAAAATCACAAAGTTAGTACAAAGTTGGTTTTGAAGTTGAAAAAAATTCTAAGTCTGGAAACGTGTTGAACAGCCCTCCTAGGGGCTAGTGTATCTCTACTTTTAAGAAGCCAAATGTGGTAATTAGTATTTTTGTAAAATACTAGGTAGTAAGGTCTAGATGTGGTCCAAATTTCAGCTCAATTGGAGTTAAGATGAAGAAATTAAAAATCGGCAAAGGTAGTGCAAAAATCAGATTTCCAGATTTTGAACATGGCGCCCCCGCGCCATGTTTTGTACTAAAAGTGGCGCCCCGGCGCCATGTTACTGTTCATCGACCGAGAAGATTTCGCGGCCAGCGAGCTCTGGCGGCGCCGGGGCGGAGTTACTGTTCATTTGAAATTTTTTTAAGCTTCCAAAAAGCTATATTTTGATATGGAATGATAGAAATGAGTTATATAAACCCTAAAAGTAATAATAATGGTTAAATTAAAGAGTGTTAAGTTATAATGAAATGACAAATGACATAATATAACATGCCTAAAGCTAAGTCAAAACATGTTATAAGTTATGAAAAAGGTCGGAAGCAAGTTAGGGTGTATTATAAACCTACATAAGGTGTAATACATCAAATGTGAAATGGTTAAAGACGGATGATCATGTATTTATGGAATTAGTTTGATAAGTTATACAAGTTTATGATCTTATAATGACATATAAGCTATATGTTGACAGACAGAGTTCGAAACGAGCAAGCCGATAAGACGGATAACGAAGGATGATTGAGGAAGTACAGGTTAAGTAAAACAAAGGCGTACAGGCAAGTTTTTCAGATCTAAAAGTACCAATTGAACTACGTGAATTATGTGATAGTTGAAATGGGCACTCCGTGCCACAACGTGATCTAACTGTTAAATGCAATACGTGATATTTGAGCCTAACATGGTAAAGTAAGTGACACATGATGCATAATATAAACTGTGAGCATGAAAGATATTAACTGAATTACTTGCTGAGGTTTATGCTCATTCTTGCTATGTACTAACGTTTCAGGTAAGGTACAAGAAGGCCGGAGATTTCGGTACAGCTAAGGTAAAGAATGTGAATGAATGGATATGCAGGAAGTAAAATTAATATATGTAATCTGTTTTACGTGAAAGCAATGAATGTTGAGAGTCCATGAGAATGGATTTGTATGTATGTAAGATTTAGAAAAGTTGTATTAATATAAAATTGAGGTATTATCGATTAGTTGAGTTTGATATGTAATGAGCTTATATATATATGGTACAGTTGTACGTACAGTACAGAGGTTTGTAAACAGGTACAGGTATGAAGCAGATGTATGAATACAGGTACAGGTAAACAGAGCCATATATAGACGGAACCATGGCGAAATTTATTTACAAGTTATGAAAATAGTTAATATATATGCATGTTTATAATAGGTCGCAAATTCTTAATGGTTGACCTAAGTTATAATGAAGAGCAAGTAAACGTTACGATCCTGAGATAGGTAAGGATTATAAATCAAATAAAGTTTTGTTTTAAAAAAAAAAATATATATGGCCCAAATTTAAGGTCAACAGATTGGTGTTAAAGATTAAAGGTTAAGTTTAACGCACGAGATCCCAGTTAATATGGTTTTAAAGTTAATAATTGTGATATCCAGAGATAATCGGATAAGTAAATAAGGACGGGATTTCGGGCTGTTACAGTTCTACGCATTGTTTTCAATGCGAGAGTGATAGGATTGCTCCTTTTGAGGCTAACCGATGTATAACGAAGTAATATGACTCTTAATCACCTATTTGTTTTCATATTTTGAGGAAATAACGAAACGAATAGCAAGTTTCCTCAAATGAAGACTTGTGTGCGTTGTACGCATTGTTTTCAATGCGAGAGTGATATGATTGCTCCATTTGAGGCTAACCGATGTATAACGAAGTAATACGACTCTAATTCACCTATTTCTTTGCAAATTTTGAGGAAACATCGAAACGAATAGCAAGTTTTCTCAATTGAAGACTTGTGTGCGTTGTACGCATTGTTTTCAATGCGAGAGTGATAGGATTGCTCCTTTTGAGGCTAACCGATGTATAACGAAGTAATATGACTCTTAATCACCAATTTGTTTTCATATTTTGAGGAAACAACGAAACGAATAGCAAGTTTCCTCAAATGAAGACTTGTGTGCGTTGTACGCATTGTTTTCAATGCGAGAGTGATACGATTGCTCCTTTTGAGGCTAACCGATGTATAACGAAGTAATATGACTCTTAATCACCTATTTGTTTTCATATTTTGAGGAAATAACGAAACGAATAGCAAGTTTCCTCAAATGAAGACTTGTGTGCGTTGTACGCATTGTTTTCAATGCGAGAGTGATAGGATTGCTCCATTTGAGGCTAACCGATGTATAACGAAGTAATATGACTCTAATTCACCTATTTCTTTGCAAATTTTGAGGAAACATCGAAACGAATAACAAGTTTTCTCAATTGAAGACTTGTGTGCGTTGTACGCATTGTTTTCAATGCGAGAGTGATAGGATTGCTCCTTTTGAGGCTAAACGATGCATAACGAAGTAATATGACTTTAATTCACCTATTTCTTTCCAAATTTTGAGGAAACATCGAAACGAATAGCAAGTTTTCTCAATTGAAGACTTGTGTGCGTTGTACGCATTGTTTTCAATGCGAGAGTGATAGGATTGCTCCTTTTGAGGCTAACCGATGTATAACGAAGTAATATGACTCTTAATCACCTATTTGTTTTCATATTTTGAGGAAATAACGAAACGAATAGCAAGTTTCCTAAAATGAAGACTTGTGTGCGTTGTACGCATTATTTTCAATGCGAGAGTGATAGGATTGCTCCATTTGAGGCTAACCGATGTATAACGAAGTAATATTACTCTAATTCACCTATTTCTTTGCAAATTTTGAGGAAACATCGAAACGAATAGCAAGTTTTCTCAATTGAAGACTTGTGTGCGTTGTACGCATTGTTTTCAATGCGAGAGTGATAGGATTGCTCCTTTTGAGGCTAACCGATGTATAACGAAGTAATATGACTCTTAATCACCTATTTGTTTTCATATTTTGAGGAAATAACGAAACGAATAGCAAGTTTCCTCAAATGAAGACTTGTGTGCGTTGTACGCATTGTTTTCAATGCGAGAGTGATACGATTGCTCCTTTTGAGGCTAACCGATGTATAACGAAGTAATATGACTCTTAATCACCTATTTGTTTTCAGATTTTGAGGAAATAACGAAACGAATAGTAAGTTTCCTCAAATGAAGACTTGTGTGCGTTGTACGCATTGTTTTCAATGCGAGAGTGATACGATTGCTCCTTTTGAGGCTAACCGATGTATAACGAAGTAATATGACTCTAATTCACCTATTTCTTTGCAAATTTTGAGGAAACATCGAAACGAATAGCACGTTTTCTCAATTGAAGACTTGTGTGCGTTGTACGCATTGTTTTCAATGCGAGAGTGATAGGATTGCTCCTTTTGAGGCTATCCGATGTATAACGAAGTAATATGACTCTTAATCACCTATTTGTTTTCATATTTTGAGGAAATAACGAAACGAATAGCAAGTTTCCTCAAATGAAGACTTGTGTGCGTTGTACGCATTGTTTTCAATGCGAGAGTGATACGATTGCTCCTTTTGAGGCTAACCGATGTATAACGAAGTAATATGACTCTTAACCACCTATTTGTTTTCATATTTTGAGGAAATAACGAAACGAATAGCAAGTTTCCTCAAATGAAGACTTGTGTGCGTTGTACGCATTGTTTTCAATGCGAGAGTGATACGATTGCTCCTTTTGAGGCTAACCGATGTATAACGAAGTAATATGACTCTTAATCACCTCTTTGTTTTCATATTTTGAGGAAATAACGAAACGAATAGCAAGTTTCCTCAAATGAAGACTTGTGTGCGTTGTACGCATTGTTTTCAATGCGAGAGTGATACGATTGCTCCTTTTGAGGCTAACCGATGTATAACGAAGTAATATGACTCTTAATCACCTATTTCTTTGCAAATTTTGAGGAAACATCGAAACGAATAGCAAGTTTTCTCAATTGAAGACTTGTATGCGTTGTACGCATTGTTTTCAATGCTAGAGTGATAGGATTGCTCCTTTTGAGGCTAACCGATTTATAACGAAGTAATATGACTCTTAATCACCTATTTGTTTTCATATTTTGAGGAAATAACGAAACGAATAGCAAGTTTCCTCAAATGAAGACTTGTGTGCGTTGTACGCATTGTTTTCAATGCGAGAGTGATAGGATTGCTCCTTTTGAGGCTAACCGATGTATAACGAAGTAATATGACTCTAATTCACCTATTTCTTTGCAAATTTTGAGGAAACATCGAAACGAATAGCAAGTTTTCTCAATTGAAGACTTGTGTGCGTTGTACGCATTGTTTTCAATGCGAGAGTGATACGATTGCTCCTTTTGAGGCTAATCGATGTATAACGAAGTAATATGACTTTTAATCACCTATTTGTTTTCATATTTTGAGGAAATTACGAAACGAATAGCAAGTTTCCTCAAGTGAAGACTTGTGTGCGTTGTACGCATTCTTTTCAATGCGAGAGTGATAGGATTGCTCCATTTGAGGCTAACCAATGTATAACGAAGTAATATGACTCTAATTCACCTATTTCTTTGCAAATTTTGAGGAAACATCGAAACGAATAGCAAGTTTTCTCAATTGAAGACTTGTGTGCGTTGTACGCATTGTTTTCAATGCGAGAGTGATAGGATTGCTCCTTTTGAGGCTAACCGATTTATAACGAAGTTATATGACTCTTAATCACCTATTTGTTTCATATTTTGAGGAAATAACAAAACGAATAGCAAGTTTCCTCAAATGAAGGCTTGTGTGCGGTATACGCATTGTTTTCAATGCGAGAATGATAGGATTGCTCCATTTGAGGCTAACCGATGTATAACGAAGTAACATGACTCTAATTCACCTATATCTTTGCAAATTTTGAGGAAACATCGAAACGAATAGCAAGTTTTCTCAATTGAAGACTTGTGTGCGTTGTACGCATTGTTTTCAATGCGAGAGTGATAGGATTGCTCCTTTTGAGGCTAACCGATGTATAACGAAGTAATATGACTCTTAATCACCTATTTGTTTTCATATTTTGAGGAAATAACGAAAAGAATAGAAAGTTTCCTCAAATGAAGACTTGTGTGCGTTGTACGCATTGTTTTCAATGCGAGAGTGATACGATTGCTCCTTTTGAGGCTAACCGATGTATAACGAAGTAATATGACTCTTAATCACCTATTTGTTTTCATATTTTGAGGAAATAACGAAACGAATAGCAAGTTTCCTCAAATGAAGACTTGTGTGTGTTGTACGCATTGTTTTCAATGCGAGAGTGATAGGATTGCTCGATTTGAGGCTAACCGATGTATAACGAAGTAATATGACTCTAATTCACCTATTTCTTTGCAAATTTTGAGGAAACATCGAAACGAATAGCAAGTTTTCTCAATTGAAGACTTGTGTGCGTTGTACGCATTGTTTTCAATGCGAGAGTGATAGGATTGCTCCTTTTGAGGCTAACCGATGTATAACGAAGTAATATGACTCTTAATCACCTATTTGTTTTCATATTTTGAGAAAATAACGAAACGAATAGCAAGTTTCCTCAAATGAAGACTTGTGTGCGTTGTACGCATTGTTTTCAATGCGAGAGTGATAGGATTGCTCCATTTGAGGCTAACCGATGTATAACGAAGTAATATGACTCTAATTCACCTATTTCTTTGCAAATTTTGAGGAAACATCGAAACGAATAGCAAGTTTTCTCAATTGAAGACTTGTGTGTGTTGTACGCATTGTTTTCAATGCGAGAGTGATACGATTGCTCCTTTTGAGGCTAATCGATGTATAACGAAGTAATATGACTTTTAATCACCTATTTGTTTTCATATTTTGAGGAAATTACGAAACGAATAGCAAGTTTCCTCAAATGAAGACTTGTGTGCGTTGTACGCATTCTTTTCAATGCGAGAGTGATAGGATTGCTCCATTTGAGGCTAACCGATGTATAACGAAGTAATATGACTCTAATTCACCTATTTCTTTGCAAATTTTGAGGAAACATCGAAACGAATAGCAAGTTTTCTCAATTGAAGACTTGTGTGCGTTGTACGCATTGTTTTCAATGCGAGAGTGATAGGATTGCTCCTTTTGAGGCTAACCGATTTATAACGAAGTTATATGACTCTTAATCACCTATTTGTTTCATATTTTGAGGAAATAACAAAACGAATAGCAAGTTTCCTCAAATGAAGACTTGTGTGCGGTCTACGCATTGTTTTCAATGCGAGAGTGATAGGATTGCTCCATTTGAGGCTAACCGATGTATAACGAAGTAACATGACTCTAATTCACCTATATCTTTGCAAATTTTGAGGAAACATCGAAACGAATAGCAAGTTTTCTCAATTGAAGACTTGTGTGCGTTGTACGCATTGTTTTCAATGCGAGAGTGATAGGATTGCTCCTTTTGAGGCTAACCGATGTATAACGAAGTAATATGACTCTTAATCACCTATTTGTTTTCATATTTTGAGGAAATAACGAAAAGAATAGAAAGTTTCCTCAAATGAAGACTTGTGTGCGTTGTACGCATTGTTTTCAATGCGAGAGTGATACGATTGCTCCTTTTGAGGCTAACCGATGTATAACGAAGTAATATGACTCTTAATCACCTATTTGTTTTCATATTTTGAGGAAATAACGAAACGAATAGCCAAGTTCCTCAAATGAAGACTTGTGTGTGTTGTACGCATTGTTTTCAATGCGAGAGTGATAGGATTGCTCGATTTGAGGCTAACCGATGTATAACGAAGTAATATGACTCTAATTCACCTATTTCTTTGCAAATTTTGAGGAAACATCGAAACGAATAGCAAGTTTTCTCAATTGAAGACTTGTGTGCGTTGTACGCATTGTTTTCAATGCGAGAGTGATAGGATTGCTCCTTTTGAGGCTAACCGATTTATAACGAAGTTATATGACTCTTAATCACCTATTTGTTTTCATATTTTGAGAAAATAACGAAACGAATAGCAAGTTTCCTCAAATGAAGACTTGTGTGCGTTGTACGCATTGTTTTCAATGCGAGAGTGATAGGATTGCTCCTTTTGAGGCTAACCGATGTATAACGAAGTAATATGACTCTTAATCACCTATTTGTTTTCATATTTTGAGGAAATATCGAAATGAATAGCAAGTTTCCTCAAATGAAGACTTGTGTGCGTTGTACGCATTGTTTTCAATGCGAGAGTGATACGATTGCTCCTTTTGAGGCTAACCGATGTATAACGAAGTAATATGACTCTTAATCACCTATTTGTTTTCATATTTTGAGCAAATAACGAAACGAATAGCAAGTTTCCTCAAATGAAGACTTGTGGCGTTGTACGCATTGTTTTCAATGCGAGAGTGATACGATTGCTCCTTTTGAGGCTAACCGATGTATAACGAAGTAATATGACTCTAATTCACCTATTTCTTTGCAAATTTTGAGGAAACATCGAAACGAATAGCAAGTTTTCTCAATTGAAGACTTGTGTGCGTTGTATGCATTGTTTTCAATGCGAGAGTGATAGGATTGCTCCTTTTGAGGCTATCCGATGTATAACGAAGTAATATGACTCTTAATCACCTATTTGTTTTCATATTTTGAGGAAATAACGAAACGAATAGCAAGTTTCCTCAAATGAAGACTTGTGTGCGTTGTACGCATTGTTTTCAATGCGAGAGTGATACGATTGCTCCTTTTGAGGCTAATCGATGTATAACGAAGTAATATGACTTTTAATCACCTATTTGTTTTCATATTTTGAGGAAATTACGAAACGAATAGCAAGTTCCTCAAGTGAAGACTTGTGTGCGTTGTACGCATTCTTTTCAATGCGAGAGTGATTGGATTGCTCCATTTGAGGCTAACCAATGTATAACGAAGTAATATGACTCTAATTCACCTATTTCTTTGCAAATTTTGAGGAAATATTGAAACGAATAGCAAGTTTTCCTCAATTGAAGACTTGTGTGCGTTGTACGCATTGTTTTCAATGCGAGAGTGATAGGATTGCTCCTTTTGAGGCTAACCGATGTATAACGAAGTAATATGACTCTTAATCACCTATTTGTTTTCATATTTTGAGGAAATAACGAAACGAATAGAAAGTTTTCTCAAATGAAGACTTGTGTGCGTTGTACGCATTGTTTTCAATGCGAGAGTGATAGGATTGCTCCTTTTGAGGCTAACCGATTTATAACGAAGTTATATGACTCTTAATCACCTATTTGTTTCATATTTTGAGGAAATAACAAAACGAATAGCAAGTTTCCTCAAATGAAGACTTGTGTGCGGTATACGCATTGTTTTCAATGCGAGAGTGATAGGATTGCTCCATTTGAGGCTAACCGATGTATAACGAAGTAACATGACTCTAATTCACCTATATCTTTGCAAATTTTGAGGAAACATCGAAACGAATAGCAAGTTTTCTCAATTGAAGACTTGTGTGCGTTGTACGCATTGTTTTCAATGCGAGAGTGATAGGATTGCTCCTTTTGAGGCTAACCGATGTATAACGAAGTAATATGACTCTTAATCACCTATTTGTTTTCATATTTTGAGGAAATAACGAAAAGAATAGAAAGTTTCCTCAAATGAAGACTTGTGTGCGTTGTACGCATTGTTTTCAATGCGAGAGTGATACGATTGCTCCTTTTGAGGCTAACCGATGTATAACGAAGTAATATGACTCTAATTCACCTATTTCTTTGCAAATTTTGAGGAAACATCGAAACGAATAGCAAGTTTTCTCAATTGAAGACTTGTGTGTGTTGTACGCATTGTTTTCAATGCGAGAGTGATACGATTGCTCCTTTTGAGGCTAATCGATGTATAACGAAGTAATATGACTTTTAATCACCTATTTGTTTTCATATTTTGAGGAAATTACGAAACGAATAGCAAGTTTCCTCAAATGAAGACTTGTGTGCGTTGTACGCATTCTTTCATGCGAGAGTGATAGGATTGCTCCATTTGAGGCTAACCGATGTATAACGAAGTAATATGACTCTAATTCACCTATTTCTTTGCAAATTTTGAGGAAACATCGAAACGAATAGCAAAGTTTTCTCAATTGAAGACTTGTGTGCGTTGTACGCATTGTTTTCAATGCGAGAGTGATAGGATTGCTCCTTTTGAGGCTAACCGATGTATAACGAAGTAATATGACTCTTAATCACCTATTTGTTTTCATATTTTGAGAAAATAACGAAACGAATAGCAAGTTTCCTCAAATGAAGACTTGTGTGCGTTGTACGCATTGTTTTCAATGCGAGAGTGATAGGATTGCTCCTTTTGAGGCTAACCGATTTATAACGAAGTTATATGACTCTTAATCACCTATTTGTTTCATATTTTGAGGAAATAACAAAACGAATAGCAAGTTTCCTCAAATGAAGACTTGTGTCGGTATACGCATTGTTTTCAATGCGAGAGTGATAGGATTGCTCCATTTGAGGCTAACCGATGTATAACGAAGTAACATGACTCTAATTCACCTATATCTTTGCAAATTTTGAGGAAACATCGAAACGAATAGCAAATTTTCTCAATTGAAGACTTGTGTGCGTTGTACGCATTGTTTTCAATGCGAGAGTGATAGGATTGCTCCTTTTGAGGCTAACCGATGTATAACGAAGTAATATGACTCTTAATCACCTATTTGTTTTCATATTTTGAGGAAATAACGAAAAGAATAGAAAGTTTCCTCAATTGAAGACTTGTCGTGCGTTGTACGCATTGTTTTCAATGCGAGAGTGATACGATTGCTCCTTTTGAGGCTAACCGATGTATAACGAAGTAATATGACTCTTAATCACCTATTTGTTTTCATATTTTGAGGAAATAACGAAACGAATAGCAAGTTTCCTCAAATGAAGACTTGTGTGTGTTGTACGCATTGTTTTCAATGCGAGAGTGATAGGATTGCTCGATTTGAGGCTAACCGATGTATAACGAAGTAATATGACTCTAATTCACCTATTTCTTTGCAAATTTTGAGGAAACATCGAAACGAATAGCAAGTTTTTCTCAATTGAAGACTTGTGTGCGTTGTACGCATTGTTTTCAATGCGAGAGTGATAGGATTGCTCCTTTTGAGGCTAACCGATGTATAACGAAGTAATATGACTCTTAATCACCTATTTGTTTTCATATTTTGAGAAAATAACGAAACGAATAGCAAGTTTCCTCAAATGAAGACTTGTGTGCGTTGTACGCATTGTTTTCAATGCGAGAGTGATAGGATTGCTCCATTTGAGGCTAACCGATGTATAACGAAGTAATATGACTCTAATTCACCTATTTCTTTGCAAATTTTGAGGAAACATCGAAACGAATAGCAAGTTTTCTCAATTGAAGACTTGTGTGTGTTGTACGCATTGTTTTCAATGCGAGAGTGATACGATTGCTCCCTTTTGAGGCTAAATCGATGTATAACGAAGTAATATGACTTTTAATCACCTATTTGTTTTCATATTTTGAGGAAATAACGAAACGAATAGCAAGTTTCCTCAAATGAAGACTTGTGTGCGTTGTACGCATTCTTTTCAATGCGAGAGTGATAGGATTGCTCCATTTGAGGCTAACCGATGTATAACGAAGTAATATGACTCTAATTCACCTATTTCTTTGCAAATTTTGAGGAAATATCGAAACGAATAGCAAGTTTTCTCAATTGAAGACTTGTGTGCGTTGTACGCATTGTTTTCAATGCGAGAGTGATAGGATTGCTCCTTTTGAGGCTAACCGATTTATAACGAAGTTATATGACTCTTAATCACCTATTTGTTTCATATTTTGAGGAAATAACAAAACGAATAGCAAGTTTCCTCAAATGAAGACTTGTGTGCGTTACAACATTGTTTTCAATGCGAGAGTGATAGGATTGCTCCATTTGAGGCTAACCGATGTATAACGAAGTAACATGACTCTAATTCACCTATATCTTTGCAAATTTTGAGGAAACATCGAAACGAATAGCAAATTTTCTCAATTGAAGACTTGTGTGCGTTGTACGCATTGTTTTCAATGCGAGAGTGATAGGATTGCTCCTTTTGAGGCTAACCGATGTATAACGAAGTAATATGACTCTTAATCACCTATTTGTTTTCATATTTTGAGGAAATAACGAAACGAATAGAAAGTTTCCTCAAATGAAGACTTGTGTGCGTTGTACGCATTGTTTTCAATGCGAGAGTGATACGATTGCTCCTTTTGAGGCTAACCGATGTATAACGAAGTAATATGACTCTTAATCACCTATTTGTTTTCATATTTTGAGGAAATAACGAAACGAATAGCAAGTTTCCTCAAATGAAGACTTGTGTGTGTTGTACGCATTGTTTTCAATGCGAGAGTGATAGGATTGCTCGATTTGAGGCTAACCGATGTATAACGAAGTAATATGACTCTAATTCACCTATTTCTTTGCAAATTTTGAGGAAACATCGAAACGAATAGCAAGTTTTCTCAATTGAAGACTTGTGTGCGTTGTACGCATTGTTTTCAATGCGAGAGTGATAGGATTGCTCCTTTTGAGGCTAACCGATGTATAACGAAGTAATATGACTCTTAATCACCTATTTGTTTTCATATTTTGAGAAAATAACGAAACGAATAGCAAGTTTCCTCAAATGAAGACTTGTGTGCGTTGTACGCATTGTTTTCAATGCGAGAGTGATAGGATTGCTCCTTTTGAGGCTAACCGATGTATAACGAAGTAATATGACTCTTAATCACCTATTTGTTTTCATATTTTGAGGAAATATCGAAATGAATAGCAAGTTTCCTCAAATGAAGACTTGTGTGCGTTGTACGCATTGTTTTCAATGCGAGAGTGATACGATTGCTCCTTTTGAGGCTAACCGATGTATAACGAAGTAATATGACTCTTAATCACCTATTTGTTTTCATATTTTGAGGAAATAACGAAACGAATAGCAAGTTTCCTCAAATGAAGACTTGTGTGCGTTGTACGCATTGTTTTCAATGCGAGAGTGATACGATTGCTCCTTTTGAGGCTAACCGATGTATAACGAAGTAATATGACTCTAATTCACCTATTTCTTTGCAAATTTTGAGGAAACATCGAAACGAATAGCAAGTTTTCTCAATTGAAGACTTGTGTGCGTTGTACGCATTGTTTTCAATGCGAGAGTGATAGGATTGCTCCTTTTGAGGCTATCCGATGTATAACGAAGTAATATGACTCTTAATCACCTATTTGTTTCATATTTTGAGGAAATAACGAAACGAATAGCAAGTTTCCTCAAATGAAGACTTGTGTGCGTTGTACGCATTGTTTTCAATGCGAGAGTGATACGATTGCTCCTTTTGAGGCTAACCGATTATAACGAAGTAATATGACTCTTAACCACCTATTTGTTTTCATATTTTGAGGAAATAACGAAACGAATAGCAAGTTTCCTCAATGAAGACTTGTGTGCATTGTACGCATTGTTTTCAATGCGAGAGTGATACGATTGCTCCTTTTGAGGCTAACCGATGTATAACGAAGTAATATGACTTTAATCACCTATTTGTTTTCATATTTTGAGGAAATAACGAAACGAATAGCAAGTTTCCTCAAATGAAGACTTGTGTGCGTTGTACGCATTGTTTTCAATGCGAGAGTGATACGATTGCTCCTTTTGAGGCTAACCGATGTATAACGAAGTAATATGACTCTTAATCACCTATTTCTTTGCAAATTTTGAGGAAACATCGAAACGAATAGCAAGTTTTCTCAATTGAAGACTTGTATGCGTTGTACGCATTGTTTTCAATGCGAGAGTGATAGGATTGCTCCTTTTGAGGCTAACCGATTTATAACGAAGTAATATGACTCTTAATCACCTATTTGTTTTCATATTTTGAGGAAATAACGAAACGAATAGCAAGTTTCCTCAAATGAAGACTTGTGTGCGTTGTACGCATTGTTTTTCAATGCGAGAGTGATAGGATTGCTCCTTTTGAGGCTAACCGATGTATAACGAAGTAATATGACTCTAATTCACCTATTTGTTTTCATATTTTGAGGAAATAACGAAACGAATAGCAAGTTTTCTCAAATGAAGACTTGTGTGCGTTGTACGCACTGTTTTCAATGCGAGAGTGATAGGATTGCTCCATTTGAGGCTAACCGATGTATAACGAAGTAATATGACTCTAATTCACCTATTTCTTTGCAAATTTTGAGGAAAGATCGAAACGAATAGCAAGTTTTCTCAATTGAAGACTTGTGTGCGTTGTACGCATTATTTTCAATGCGAGAGTGATACGATTGCTCCTTTTGAGGCTAATCGATGTATAACGAAGTAATATGACTTTTAATCACCTATTTGTTTTCATATTTTGAGGAAATAACGAAACGAATAGCAAGTTTCCTCAAATGAAGACTTGTGTGCGTTGTACGCATTGTTTTCAATGCGAGAGTGATAGGATTGCTCCATTTGAGGCTAACCGATGTATAACGAAGTAATATGACTCTAATTCACCTATTTCTTTGCAAATTTTGAGGAAACATCGAAACGAATAGCAAGTTTTCTCAATTGAAGACTTGTGTGCGTTGTACGCATTGTTTTCAATGCGAGAGTGATAGGATTGCTCCTTTTGAGGCTAACCGATGTATAACGAAGTAATATGACTCTTAATCACCTATTTGTTTTCATATTTTGAGGAAATAACGAAACGAATAGAAAGTTTCCTCAAATGAAGACTTGTGTGCGTTGTACGCAATGTTTTCAATGCGAGAGTGATATGATTGCTCCTTTTGAGGCTAACCGATGTATAACGAAGTAATATGACTCTTAATCACCTATTTGTTTTCATATTTTGAGGAAATAACGAAACGAATAGCAAGTTTCCTCAAATGAAGACTTGTGTGTGTTGTACGCATTGTTTTCAATGCGAGAGTGATAGGATTGCTCGATTTGAGGCTAACCGATGTATAACGAAGTAATATGACTCTAATTCACCTATTTCTTTGCAAATTTTGAGGAAACATCGAAACGAATAGCAAGTTTTCTCAATTGAAGACTTGTGTGCGTTGTACGCATTGTTTTCAATGCGAGAGTGATAGGATTGCTCCTTTTGAGGCTAACCGATGTATAACGAAGTAATATGACTCTTAATCACCTATTTGTTTTCATATTTTGAGGAAAATAACGAAACGAATAGCAAGTTTCCTCAAATGAAGACTTGTGTGCGTTGTACGCATTGTTTTCAATGCGAGAGTGATAGGATTGCTCCTTTTGAGGCTAACCGATGTATAACGAAGTAATATGACTCTTAATCACCTATTTGTTTTCATATTTTGAGGAAATAACGAAACGAATAGCAAGTTTCCTCAAATGAAGACTTGTGTGCGTTGTACGCATTGTTTTCAATGCGAGAGTGATACGATTGCTCCTTTTGAGGCTAACCGATGTATAACGAAGTAATATGACTCTTAATCACCTATTTGTTTTCATATTTTGAGGAAATAACGAAACGAATAGCAAGTTTCCTCAAATGAGGACTTGTGTGCGTTGTACGCATTGTTTTCAATGCGAGAGTGATACGATTGCTCCTTTTGAGGCTAACCGATGTATAACGAAGTAATATGACTCTAATTCACCTATTTCTTTGCAAATTTTGAGGAAACATCGAAACGAATAGCAAGTTTTCTCAATTGAAGACTTGTGTGCGTTGTACGCATTGTTTTCAATGCGAGAGTGATAGGATTGCTCCTTTTGAGGCTATCCGATGTATAACGAAGTAATATGACTCTTAATCACCTATTTGTTTTCATATTTTGAGGAAATAACGAAACGAATAGCAAGTTTCCTCAAATGAAGACTTGTGTGCGTTGTACGCATTGTTTTCAATGCGAGAGTGATACGATTGCTCCTTTTGAGGCTAACCGATGTATAACGAAGTAATATGACTCTTAACCACCTATTTGTTTTCATATTTTGAGGAAATAACGAAACGAATAGCAAGTTTCCTCAAATGAAGACTTGTGTGCGTTGTACGCATTGTTTTCAATGCGAGAGTGATACGATTGCTCCTTTTGAGGCTAACCGATGTATAACGAAGTAATATGACTCTTAATCACCTATTTGTTTTCATATTTTGAGGAAATAACGAAACGAATAGCAAGTTTCCTCAAATGAAGACTTGTGTGCGTTGTACGCATTGTTTTCAATGCGAGAGTGATACGATTGCTCCTTTTGAGGCTAACCGATGTATAACGAAGTAATATGACTCTTAATCACCTATTTCTTTGCAAATTTTGAGGAAACATCGAAACGAATAGCAAGTTTTCTCAATTGAAGACTTGTCTGCGTTGTACGCATTGTTTTCAATGCGAGAGTGATAGGATTGCTCCTTTTGAGGCTAACCGATTTATAACGAAGTAATATGACTCTTAATCACCTATTTGTTTTCATATTTTGAGGAAATAACGAAACGAATAGCAAGTTTCCTCAAATGAAGACTTGTGTGCGTTGTACGCATTGTTTTCAATGCGAGAGTGATAGGATTGCTCCTTTTGAGGCTAACCGATGTATAACGAAGTAATATGACTCTAATTCACCTATTTGTTTGCAAATTTGAGGAAACATCGGAAACGAATAGCAAGTTTTCTCAATTGAAGACTTGTGTGCGTTGTACGCATTGTTTTCAATGCGAGAGTGATAGGATTGCTCCTTTTGAGGCTAACCGATGTATAACGAAGTATTATGACTCTAATCACCTATTTGTTTTCATATTTTGAGGAAATAACGAAACGAATAGAAAGTTTCCTCAAATGAAGACTTGTGTGCGTTGTACGCATTGTTTTCAATGCGAGAGTGATACGATTGCTCCTTTTGAGGCTAACCGATGTATAACGAAGTAATATGACTCTTAATCACCTATTTGTTTTCATATTTTGAGGAAATAACCGAAACGAATAGCAAGTTTCCTCAAATGAAGACTTGTGTGCGTTGTACGCATTGTTTTCAATGCGAGAGTGATAGGATTGCTCCATTGAGGCTAACCGATGTATAACGAAGTAATATGACTCTAATTCACCTATTTCTTTGCAAATTTTGAGGAAACATCGAAACGAATAGCAAGTTTTCTCAATTGAAGACTTGTGTGCGTTGTACGCATTGTTTTCAATGCGAGAGTGATAGGATTGCTCCTTTTGAGGCTAACCGATGTATAACGAAGTAATATGACTCTTAATCACCTATTTGTTTTCATATTTTGAGGAAATAACGAAACGAATAGCAAATTTCCTCAAATGAAGACTTGTGTGCGTTGTACGCATTGTTTTCAATGCGAGAGTGATAGGATTGCTCCTTTTGAGGCTAACCGATGTATAACGAAAGTAATATGACTCTTAATCACCTATTTGTTTTTCATATTTTGAGGAAATAACGAAACGAATAGCAAGTTTCCTCAAATGAAGACTTGTGTGCGTTGTACGCATTGTTTTCAATGCGAGAGTGATAGGATTGCTCCATTGAGGCTAACCGATGTATAACGAAGTAATATGACTCTAATTCACCTATTTCTTTGCAAATTTTGAGGAACA
>CAMXCC020000008.1:0-124182 GCA_947179155.2 Hedera helix
AATCCTATCACTCTCGCATTGAAAACAATGCGTACAACGCACACAAGTCTTCAATTGAGAAACTTTCTATTCGTTTCGATGTTTCCTCAAAATTTGCAAAGAAATAGGTGAATTAGAGTCATATTACTTCGTTATACATCGTTTAGCCTCAAATGGAGCAATCCTATCACTCTCGCATTGAAAACAATACGTACAACGCACACAAGTCTTCATTTGAGGAAACTTGCTATTCGTTTCGTTATTTCCTCAAAATATGAAAACAAATAGGTGATTAAGAGTCATATTACTTCGTTATACATCGGTTAACCTCAAAAGGGAGCAATCGTATCAGTCTCGCATTGAAAACAATGCGTACAACGCACACAAGTCTTCATTTGAGGAAACTTGCTATTCGTTTCGTTATTTCCTCAAAATATGAAAACAAATAGGTGATTAAGAGTCATATTACTTCGTTATAATCGGTTAGCCTCAAAAAGGAGCAATCCTATCACTCTCGCATTGAAAACAATGCGTACAACGCACACAAGTCTTCAATTGAGAAAACTTGCTATTCGTTTCGATGTTTCCTCAAAATTTGCAAAGAAATAGGTGAATTAGAGTCATATTACTTCGGTTATACATAGGTTAGCCTCAAATGGAGCAATCGTATCACTCTCGCATTGAAAACAATGCGTACAACGCGCACAAGTCTTCATTTGAGGAAACTTGCTATTCGTTTCCTTTGTTTCCTCAAAATATGAAAACAAATAGGTGATTAAGACTCATATTACTTCGTTATACATCGGTTAGCCTCAAAAGGAGCAATCCTATCACTCTCGCATTGAAAACAATGCGTACAACGCACACGAGTCTTCATTTGAGGAAACTTGCTATTCGTTTCGTTATTTCCTCAAAATATGAAAACAAATAGGTGATTAAGAGTCATATAACTTCGTTATAAATCGGTTAGCCTCAAAAGGAGCAATCCTATCACTCTCGCATTGAAAACAATGCGTACAACGCACACAAGTCTTCAATTGAGAAAACTTGCTATTCGTTTCGATGTTTCCTCAAAATTTGCAAAGAAATAGGTGAATTAGAGTCATATTACTTCGTTATACATCGGTTAGCCTCAAATGGAGCAATCCTATCACTCTCGCATTGAAAACAATGCGTACAACGCACACAAGTCTTCATTTGAGGAAACTTGCTATTCGTTTCGTTATTTCCTCAAAATATGAAAACAAATAGGTTAATTAGAGTCATATTACTTCGTTATACATCGGTTAGTCTCAAAAGGAGCAATCCTATCACTCTCGCATTGAAAACAATGCGTACAACGCACACAAGTCTTCAAATTGAGGAAAATTGCTATTCGTTTCGATGTTTCCTCAAAATTTGCAAAGAAATAGGTGAATTAGAGTCATATTACTTCGTTATACATCGGTTAGCCTCAATGGAGCAATCCTATCACTCTCGCATTGAAAACAATGCGTACAACGCACACAAGTCGTCATTTGAGGAAACTTGCCATTCGTTTCGTTATTTCCTCAAAATATGAAAACAAATAGGTGATTAAGAGTCATATAACTTCGTTATAAATCGGTTAGCCTCAAAAGGAGCAATCCTATCACTCTCGCATTGAAAACAATGCGTACAAGGCACACAAGTCTTCACTTGAGAAAACTTGCTATTCGTTTCGATGTTTCCTCAAATTTTGCAAAGAAATAGGTGAATTAGAGTCATATTACTTCGTTATACATCGGTTAGCCTCAAATGGAGCAATCCTATCAATCTCGCATTGAAAACAATACGTACAATGCACACAAGTCTTCATTTGAGGAAACTTGCTATTCGTTTCGTTATTTCCTCAAAATATGAAAACAAATAGGTGATTAAGAGTCATATTACTTCGTTATACATCGGTTAGCCTCAAAAGGAGCAATCCTATCACTCTCGCATTGAAAACAATGCGTACAACGCACACAAGTCTTCAATTGAGAAAACTTGCTATTCGTTTCGATGTTTCCTCAAAATTTGCAAAGAAATAGGTGAATTAGAGTCATATTACTTCGTTATACATCGGTTAGCCTCAAATGGAGCAATCCTATCACTCTCGCATTGAAAACAATGCGTACAACGCACACAAGTCTTAAATTGAGAAAACTTGCTATTCGTTTCGATGTTTCCTCAAAAATTTGCAAAGAAATAGGTGATTAAGAGTCATATTACTTCGTTATACATCGGTTAGCCTCAAATGGAGCAATCCTATCACTCTCGCATTGAAAACAATGCGTACAACGCACACAACTCTTCATTTGGAGGAAACTTGCTATTCGTTTCGTTATTTCCTCAAAATATGAAAACAAATAGGTGATTAAGAGTCATATTACTTCGTTATACATCGGTTAGCCTCAAAAGGAGCAATCCTATCACCTCTCGCATTGAAAACAATGCGTACAACGCACACAAGTCTTCAATTGAGAAAACTTGCTATTCGTTTCGATGTTTCCTCAAAATTTGCAAAGAAATAGGTGAATTAGAGTCATATTATTTCGTTATACATCGGTTAGCCTCAAATGGAGCAATCCTATCACTCTCGCATTGAAAACAATGCGTACAACGCACAAAAGTCTTCATTTGAGGAAACTTGCTATTCATTTCGTTCTTTCCTCAAAATATGAAAAACAATAGGTGATTAAGAGTCATATTACTTCGTTATAACATCGGTTAGCCTCAAAAGGAGCAATCCTATCACTCTCGCATTGAAAACAATGCGTACAACGCACACAAGTCTTCAATTGAGAAAACTTGTTATTCGTTTCGATGTTTCCTAAAAATTTGCAAAGAAATAGGTGATTAAGAGTCATATTACTTCGTTATACATCGGTTAGCCTCAAATGGAGCAATCCTATCACTCTCGCATTGAAAACAATGCGTACAACGCACACAAGTCTTCATTTGAGGAAACTTGCTATTCGTTTCGTTATTTCCTCAAAATATGAAAACAAATAGGTGATTAAGAGTCATATTACTTCGTTATACATCGGTTAGCCTCAAAAGGAGCAATCGTATCACTCTCGCATTGAAAACAATGCGTACAACGCACACAAGTCTTCATTTGAGGAAACTTTCTATTCGTTTCGTTATTTCCTCAAAATATGAAAACAAATAGGTGATTAAGAGTCATATTACTTCGTTATACATCGGTTAGCCTCAAATGGAGCAATCCTATCACTCTCGCATTGAAAACAATGCGTACAACGCACACAAGTCTTCATTTGAGGAAACTTGCTATTCGTTTCGTTATTTCCTCAAAATATGAAAACAAATAGGTGATTAAGAGTCATATTACTTCGTTATACATCGGTTAGCCTCAAAAAGGAGCAATCCTATCACTCTCGCATTGAAAACAATGCGTACAACGCACACAAGTCTTCAATTGAGAAAACTTGCTATTCGTTTCGATGTTTCCTCAAAATTTGCAAAGAAATAGGTGAATTAGAGTCATATTACTTCGTTATACATAGGTTAGCCTCAAATGGAGCAATCGTAATCACTCCTCGCATTGAAAACAATGCCGTACAACGCGCACAAGTCTTCATTTGAGGAAACTTGCTATTCGTTTCGTTATTTCCTCAAAATATGAAAAACAAATAGGTGATTAAGAGTCATATTACTTCGTTATACATCGGTTAGCCTCAAAAGGAGCAATCCTATCACTCTCGCATTGAAAACAATGCGTACAACGCACACAAGTCTTCATTTGAGGAAACTTGCTATTCGTTTCGTTATTTCCTCAAAATATGAAAACAAATAGGTGATTAAGAGTCATATAAACTTCGTTATAAATCGGTAGCCTCAAAAGGAGCAATCCTATCACTCTCGCATTGAAAACAATGCGTACAACGCACACAAGTCTTCAATTGAGAAAACTTGCTATTCGTTTCGATGTTTCCTCAAATTTGCAAAGAAATAGGTGAATTAGAGTCATATTACTTCGTTATACATCGGTTAGCCTCAAATGGAGCAATCCTATCACTCTCGCATTGAAAACAATGCGTACAACGCACACAAGTCTTCATTTGAGGAAACTTGCTATTCGTTTCGTTATTTCCTCAAAATATGAAAACAAATAGGTGATTAAGAGTCATATTACTTCGTTATACATCGGTTAGTCTCAAAAGGAGCAATCCTATCACTCTCGCATTGAAAACAAATGCGTTACAACGCACACAAGTCTTCAATTGAGGAAACTTGCTATTCGTTTCGATGTTTCCTCAAAATTTGCAAAGAAATAGGTGAATTAGAGTCATATTACTTCGTTATACATCGGTTAGCCTCAAATGGGGCAATCCTATCACTCTCGCATTGAAAACAATGCGTACAACGCACACAAGTCTTCACTTGAGGAAAAACTATTCGTTTCGATGTTTCCTCAAAATTTGCAAAGAAATAGGTGAATTAGAGTCATATTACTTCGTTATACATCGGTTAGCCTCAAATGGAGCAATCCTATCACTCTCGCATTGAAAACAATGCGTACAACGCACACAAGTCTTAAATTGAGAAAACTTGCTATTCGTTTCGATGTTTTCCTCAAAATTTGCAAAGAAATAGGTGATTAAGAGTCATATTACTTCGTTATACATCGGTTAGCCTCAAATGGAGCAATCCAATCACTCTCGCATTGAAAACAATGCGTACAACGCACACAAGTCCTCACTTGAGGAAACTTGCTATTCGTTTCGTTATTTCCTCAAAATATGAAAAACAAATAGGTGATTAAGAGTCATATTACTTCGTTATACATCGGTTAGCCTCAAAAGGAGCAATCCTATCACTCTCGCATTGAAAACAATGCGTACAACGCACACAAGTCTTCAATTGAGAAAACTTGCTATTCGTTTCGATGTTTCCTCAAAATTTGCAAAGAAATAGGTGAATTTAGAGTCATATTATTTCGTTATACATCGGTTAGCCTCAAATGGAGCAATCATATCACTCTCGCATTGAAAACAATGCGTACAACGCACAAAAGTCTTCATTTGAGGGGAAACTTGCTATTCATTCGTTATTTCCTCAAAATTTGAAAACAAATAGGTGATTAAGAGTCATATTACTTCGTTATACATCGGTTAGCCTCAAAAGGAGCAATCCTATCACTCTCGTATGAAAACAGATGCGTACAACGCACACAAGTCTTCAATTGAGAAAACTTGTTATTCGTTTCGATGTTTCCTAAAAATTTGCAAAGAAATAGGTGATTAAGAGTCATATTACTTCGTTATACATCGGTTAGCCTCAAATGGAGCAATCCTATCACTCTCGCATTGAAAACAATGCGTACAACGCACACAAGTCTTCATTTGAGGAAACTTGCTATTCGTTTCGTTATTTCCTCAAATATGAAAACAAATAGGTGATTAAGAGTCATATTACTTCGTTATACATCGGTTAGCCTCAAAAGGAGCAATCGTATCACTCTCGCATTGAAAACAATGCGTACAACGCACACAAGTCTTCATTTGAGGAAACTTTCTATTCGTTTCGTTATTTCCTCAAAATATGAAAACAAATAGGTGATTAAGAGTCATATTACTTCGTTATACATCGGTTAGCCTCAAATGGAGCAATCCTATCACTCTCGCATTGAAAACAATGCGTACAACGCACACAAGTCTTCATTTGAGGAAACTTGCTATTCGTTTCGTTATTTCCTCAAAATATGAAAACAAATAGGTGATTAAGAGTCATATTACTTCGTTATACATCGGTTAGCCTCAAAAGGAGCAATCCTATCACTCTCGCATTGAAAACAATGCGTACAACGCACACAAGTCTTCAATTGAGAAAACTTGCTATTCGTTTCGATGTTTCCTCAAAATTTGCAAAGAAATAGGTGAATTAGAGTCATATTACTTCGTTATACATAGGTTAGCCTCAAATGGAGCAATCGTATCACTCTCGCATTGAAAACAATGCGTACAACGCGCACAAGTCTTCATTTGAGGAAACTTGCTATTCGTTTCGTTATTTCCTCAAAATATGAAAACAAATAGGTGATTAAGAGTCATATTACTTCGTTATACATCGGTTAGCCTCAAAAGGAGCAATCCTATCACTCTCGCATTGAAAACAATGCGTACAACGCACACAAGTCTTCATTTGAGGAAACTTGCTATTCGTTTCGTTATTTCCTCAAAATATGAAAACAAATAGGTGATTAAAAGTCATATAACTTCGTTATAAATCGGTTAGCCTCAAAAGGAGCAATCCTATCACTCTCGCATTGAAAACAATGCGTACAACGCACACAAGTCTTCAATTGAGAAAACTTGCTATTCGTTTCGATGTTTCCTCAAAATTTGCAAAGAAATAGGTGAATTAGAGTCATATTACTTCGTTATACATCGGTTAGCCTCAAATGGAGCAATCCTATCACTCTCGCATTGAAAACAATGCGTACAACGCACACAAGTCTTCATTTGAGGAAACTTGCTATTCGTTTCGTTATTTCCTCAAAATATGAAAACAAATAGGTGATTAAGAGTCATATTACTTCGTTATACATCGGTTAGTCTCAAAAGGAGCAATCCTATCACTCTCGCATTGAAAACAATGCGTACAACGCACACAAGTCTTCAATTGAGGAAAATTGCTATTCGTTTCGATGTTTCCTCAAAATTTGCAAAGAAATAGGTGAATTAGAGTCATATTACTTCGTTATACATCGGTTAGCCTCAAATGGAGCAATCCTATCACTCTCGCATTGAAAACAATGCGTACAACGCACACAAGTCTTCATTTGAGGAAACTTGCCATTCGTTTCGTTATTTCCTCAAAATATGAAAACAAATAGGTGATTAAGAGTCATATAACTTCGTTATAAATCGGTTAGCCTCAAAAGGAGCAATCCTATCACTCTCGCATTGAAAACAATGCGTACAACGCACACAAGTCTTCAATTGAGAAAACTTGCTATTCTTTTCGATGTTTCCTCAAAATTTGCAAAGAAATAGGTGAATTAGAGTCATATTACTTCGTTATACATCGGTTAGCCTCAAATGGAGCAATCCTATCAATCTCGCATTGAAAACAATACGTACAACGCACACAAGTCTTCATTTGAGGAAACTTGCTATTCGTTTCGTTATTTCCTCAAAATATGAAAACAAATAGGTGATTAAGAGTCATATTACTTCGTTATACATCGGTTAGCCTCAAAAGGAGCAATCCTATCACTCTCGCATTGAAAACAATGCGTACAACGCACACAAGTCTTCAATTGAGAAAACTTGCTATTCGTTTCGATGTTTCCTCAAAATTTGCAAAGAAATAGGTGAATTAGAGTCATATTACTTCGTTATACATCGGTTAGCCTCAAATGGAGCAATCCTATCACTCTCGCATTGAAAACAATGCGTACAACGCACACAAGTCTTAAATTGAGAAAACTTGCTATTCGTTTCGATGTTTCCTCAAAATTTGCAAAGAAATAGGTGATTAAGAGTCATATTACTTCGTTATACATCGGTTAGCCTCAAATGGAGCAATCCTATCACTCTCGCATTGAAAACAATGCGTACAACGCACACAACTCTTCATTTGAGGAAACTTGCTATTCGTTTCGTTATTTCCTCAAAATATGAAAACAAATAGGTGATTAAGAGTCATATTACTTCGTTATACATCGGTTAGCCTCAAAAGGAGCAATCCTATCACTCTCGCATTGAAAACAATGCGTACAACGCACACAAGTCTTCAATTGAGAAAACTTGCTATTCGTTTCGATGTTTCCTCAAAATTTGCAAAGAAATAGGTGAATTAGAGTCATATTATTTCGTTATACATCGGTTAGCCTCAAATGGAGCAATCATATCACTCTCGCATTGAAAACAATGCGTACAACGCACAAAAGTCTTCATTTGAGGAAACTTGCTATTCATTTCGTTATTTCCTCAAAATATGAAAACAAATAGGTGATTAAGAGTCATATTACTTCGTTATACATCGGTTAGCCTCAAAAGGAGCAATCCTATCACTCTCGCATTGAAAACAATGCGTACAACGCACACAAGTCTTCAATTGAGAAAACTTGTTATTCGTTTCGATGTTTCCTAAAAATTTGCAAAGAAATAGGTGATTAAGAGTCATATTACTTCGTTATACATCGGTTAGCCTCAAATGGAGCAATCCTATCACTCTCGCATTGAAAACAATGCGTACAACGCACACAAGTCTTCATTTGAGGAAACTTGCTATTCGTTTCGTTATTTCCTCAAAATATGAAAACAAATAGGTGATTAAGAGTCATATTACTTCGTTATACATCGGTTAGCCTCAAAAGGAGCAATCGTATCACTCTCGCATTGAAAACAATGCGTACAACGCACACAAGTCTTCATTTGAGGAAACTTTCTATTCGTTTCGTTATTTCCTCAAAATATGAAAACAAATAGGTGATTAAGAGTCATATTACTTCGTTATACATCGGTTAGCCTCAAATGGAGCAATCCTATCACTCTCGCATTGAAAACAATGCGTACAACGCACACAAGTCTTCATTTGAGGAAACTTGCTATTCGTTTCGTTATTTCCTCAAAATATGAAAACAAATAGGTGATTAAGAGTCATATTACTTCGTTATACATCGGTTAGCCTCAAAAGGAGCAATCCTATCACTCTCGCATTGAAAACAATGCGTACAACGCACACAAGTCTTCAATTGAGAAAACTTGCTATTCGTTTCGATGTTTCCTCAAAATTTGCAAAGAAATAGGTGAATTAGAGTCATATTACTTCGTTATACATAGGTTAGCCTCAAATGGAGCAATCGTATCACTCTCGCATTGAAAATAATGCGTACAACGCGCACAAGTCTTCATTTGAGGAAACTTGCTATTCGTTTCGTTATTTCCTCAAAATATGAAAACAAATAGGTGATTAAGAGTCATATTACTTCGTTATACATCGGTTAGCCTCAAAAGGAGCAATCCTATCACTCTCGCATTGAAAACAATGCGTACAACGCACACAAGTCTTCATTTGAGGAAACTTGCTATTCGTTTCGTTATTTCCTCAAAATATGAAAACAAATAGGTGATTAAGAGTCATATAACTTCGTTATAAATCGGTTAGCCTCAAAAGGAGCAATCCTATCACTCTCGCATTGAAAACAATGCGTACAACGCACACAAGTCTTCAATTGAGAAAACTTGCTATTCGTTTCGATGTTTCCTCAAAATTTGCAAAGAAATAGGTGAATTAGAGTCATATTACTTCGTTATACATCGGTTAGCCTCAAATGGAGCAATCCTATCACTCTCGCATTGAAAACAATGCGTACAACGCACACAAGTCTTCATTTGAGGAAACTTGCTATTCGTTTCGTTATTTCCTCAAAATATGAAAACAAATAGGTGATTAAGAGTCATATTACTTCGTTATACATCGGTTAGCCTCAAAAGGAGCAATCCTATCACTCTCGCATTGAAAACAATGCGTACAACGCACACAAGTCTTAAATTAAGAAAACTTTCTATTCGTTTCGATGTTTCCTCAAAATTTGCAAAGAAATAGGTGAATTAGAGTCATATTACTTCGTTATACATCGTTTAGCCTCAAATGGAGCAATCCTATCACTCTCGCATTGAAAACAATACGTACAACGCACACAAGTCTTCATTTGAGGAAACTTGCTATTCGTTTCGTTATTTCCTCAAAATATGAAAACAAATAGGTGATTAAGAGTCATATTACTTCGTTATACATCGGTTAACCTCAAAAGGAGCAATCGTATCACTCTCGCATTGAAAACAATGCGTACAACGCACACAAGTCTTCATTTGAGGAAACTTGCTATTCGTTTCGTTATTTCCTCAAAATATGAAAACAAATAGGTGATTAAGAGTCATATTACTTCGTTATACATCGGTTAGCCTCAAAAGGAGCAATCCTATCACTCTCGCATTGAAAACAATGCGTACAACGCACACAAGTCTTCAATTGAGAAAACTTGCTATTCGTTTCGATGTTTCCTCAAAATTTGCAAAGAAATAGGTGAATTAGAGTCATATTACTTCGTTATACATAGGTTAGCCTCAAATGGAGCAATCGTATCACTCTCGCATTGAAAACAATGCGTACAACGCGCACAAGTCTTCATTTGAGGAAACTTGCTATTCGTTTCGTTATTTCCTCAAAATATGAAAACAAATAGGTGATTAAGACTCATATTACTTCGTTATACATCGGTTAGCCTCAAAAGGAGCAATCCTATCACTCTCGCATTGAAAACAATGCGTACAACGCACACAAGTCTTCATTTGAGGAAACTTGCTATTCGTTTCGTTATTTCCTCAAAATATGAAAACAAATAGGTGATTAAGAGTCATATAACTTCGTTATAAATCGGTTAGCCTCAAAAGGAGCAATCCTATCACTCTCGCATTGAAAACAATGCGTACAACGCACACAAGTCTTCAATTGAGAAAACTTGCTATTCGTTTCGATGTTTCCTCAAAATTTGCAAAGAAATAGGTGAATTAGAGTCATATTACTTCGTTATACATCGGTTAGCCTCAAATGGAGCAATCCTATCACTCTCGCATTGAAAACAATGCGTACAACGCACACAAGTCTTCATTTGAGGAAACTTGCTATTCGTTTCGTTATTTCCTCAAAATATGAAAACAAATAGGTGATTAAGAGTCATATTACTTCGTTATACATCGGTTAGTCTCAAAAGGAGCAATCCTATCACTCTCGCATTGAAAACAATGCGTACAACGCACACAAGTCTTCAATTGAGGAAAATTGCTATTCGTTTCGATGTTTCCTCAAAATTTGCAAAGAAATAGGTGAATTAGAGTCATATTACTTCGTTATACATCGGTTAGCCTCAAATGGAGCAATCCTATCACTCTCGCATTGAAAACAATGCGTACAACGCACACAAGTCTTCATTTGAGGAAACTTGCTATTCGTTTCGTTATTTCCTCAAAATATGAAAACAAATAGGTGATTAAGAGTCATATAACTTCGTTATAAATCGGTTAGCCTCAAAAGGAGCAATCCTATCACTCTCGCATTGAAAACAATGCGTACAACGCACACAAGTCTTCAATTGAGAAAACTTGCTATTCGTTTCGATGTTTCCTCAAAATTTGCAAAGAAATAGGTGAATTAGAGTCATATTACTTCGTTATACATCGGTTAGCCTCAAATGGAGCAATCCTATCAATCTCGCATTGAAAACAATACGTACAACGCACACAAGTCTTCATTTGAGGAAACTTGCTATTCGTTTCGTTATTTCCTCAAAATATGAAAACAAATAGGTGATTAAGAGTCATATTACTTCGTTATACATCGGTTAGCCTCAAAAGGAGCAATCCTATCACTCTCGCATTGAAAACAATGCGTACAACGCACACAAGTCTTCAATTGAGAAAACTTGCTATTCGTTTCGATGTTTCCTCAAAATTTGCAAAGAAATAGGTGAATTAGAGTCATATTACTTCGTTATACATCGGTTAGCCTCAAATGGAGCAATCCTATCACTCTCGCATTGAAAACAATGCGTACAACGCACACAAGTCTTAAATTGAGAAAACTTGCTATTCGTTTCGATGTTTCCTCAAAATTTGCAAAGAAATAGGTGATTAAGAGTCATATTACTTCGTTATACATCGGTTAGCCTCAAATGGAGCAATCCTATCACTCTCGCATTGAAAACAATGCGTACAACGCACACAACTCTTCATTTGAGGAAACTTGCTATTCGTTTCGTTCTTTCCTCAAAATATGAAAACAAATAGGTGATTAAGAGTCATATTACTTCGTTATACATCGGTTAGCCTCAAAAGGAGCAATCCTATCACTCTCGCATTGAAAACAATGCGTACAACGCACACAAGTCTTCAATTGAGAAAACTTGCTATTCGTTTCGATGTTTCCTCAAAATTTGCAAAGAAATAGGTGAATTAGAGTCATATTATTTCGTTATACATCGGTTAGCCTCAAATGGAGCAATCATATCACTCTCGCATTGAAAACAATGCGTACAACGCACAAAAGTCTTCATTTGAGGAAACTTGCTATTCGTTTCGTTATTTCCTCAAAATATGAAAACAAATAGGTGATTAAGAGTCATATTACTTCGTTATACATCGGTTAGCCTCAAAAGGAGCAATCCTATCACTCTCGGATTGAAAACAATGCGTACAACGCACACAAGTCTTCAATTGAGAAAACTTGGTATTCGTTTCGATGTTTCCTAAAAATTTGCAAAGAAATAGGTGATTAAGAGTCATATTACTTCGTTATACATCGGTTAGCCTCAAATGGAGCAATCCTATCACTCTCGCATTGAAAACAATGCGTACAACGCACACAAGTCTTCATTTGAGGAAACTTGCTATTCGTTTCGTTATTTCCTCAAAATATGAAAACAAATAGGTGATTAAGAGTCATATTACTTCGTTATACATCGGTTAGCCTCAAAAGGAGCAATCGTATCACTCTCGCATTGAAAACAATGCGTACAACGCACACAAGTCTTCATTTGAGGAAACTTTCTATTCGTTTCGTTATTTCCTCAAAATATGAAAACAAATAGGTGATTAAGAGTCATATTACTTCGTTATACATCGGTTAGCCTCAAATGGAGCAATCCTATCACTCTCGCATTGAAAACAATGCGTACAACGCACACAAGTCTTCATTTGAGGAAACTTGCTATTCGTTTCGTTATTTCCTCAAAATATGAAAACAAATAGGTGATTAAGAGTCATATTACTTCGTTATACATCGGTTAGCCTCAAAAGGAGCAATCCTATCACTCTCGCATTGAAAACAATGCGTACAACGCACACAAGTCTTCAATTGAGGAAAATTGCTATTCGTTTCGATATTTCCTCAAAATTTGCAAAGAAATAGGTGAATTAGAGTCATATTACTTCGTTATACATCGGTTAGCCTCAAATGGAGCAATCCTATCACTCTCGCATTGAAAACAATGCGTACAACGCACACAAGTCTTCATTTGAGGAAACTTGCTATTCGTTTCGTTATTTCCTCAAAATATGAAAACAAATAGGTGATTAAGAGTCATATTACTTCGTTATACATCGGTTAGCCTCAAAAGGAGCAATCCTATCACTCTCGCATTGAAAACAATGCGTACAACGCACACAAGTCTTCAATTGAGAAAACTTTCTATTCGTTTCGATGTTTCCTCAAAATTTGCAAAGAAATAGGTGAATTAGAGTCATATTACTTCGTTATACATCGTTTAGCCTCAAATGGAGCAATCCTATCACTCTCGCATTGAAAACAATGCGTACAACGCGCACAAGTCTTCATTTGAGGAAACTTGCTATTCGTTTCGTTATTTCCTCAAAATATGAAAACAAATAGGTGATTAAGAGTCATATAACTTCGTTATAAATCGGTTAGCCTCAAAAGGAGCAATCCTATCACTCTCGCATTGAAAACAATGCGTACAACGCACACAAGTCTTCAATTGAGAAAACTTGCTATTCGTTTCGATGTTTCCTCAAAATTTGCAAAGAAATAGGTGAATTAGAGTCATATTACTTCGTTATACATCGGTTAGCCTCAAATGGAGCAATCCTATCAATCTCGCATTGAAAACAATACGTACAACGCACACAAGTCTTCATTTGAGGAAACTTGCTATTCGTTTCGTTATTTCCTCAAAATATGAAAACAAATAGGTGATTAAGAGTCATATTACTTCGTTATACATCGGTTAGCCTCAAAAGGAGCAATCCTATCACTCTCGCATTGAAAACAATGCGTACAACGCACACAAGTCATCAATTGAGAAAACTTGCTATTCGTTTCGATGTTTCCTCAAAATTTGCAAAGAAATAGGTGAATTAGAGTCATATTACTTCGTTATACATCGGTTAGCCTCAAATGGAGCAATCCTATCACTCTCGCATTGAAAACAATGCGTACAACGCACACAAGTCTTCAATTGAGAAAACTTGCTATTCGTTTCGATGTTTCCTCAAAATTTGCAAAGAAATAGGTGATTAAGAGTCATATTACTTCGTTATACATCGGTTAGCCTCAAATGGAGCAATCCTATCACTCTCGCATTGAAAACAATGCGTACAACGCACACAACTCTTCATTTGAGGAAACTTGCTATTCGTTTCGTTATTTCCTCAAAATATGAAAACAAATAGGTGATTAAGAGTCATATTACTTCGTTATACATCGGTTAGCCTCAAATGGAGCAATCCTATCACTCTCGCATTGAAAACAATGCGTACAACGCACACAAGTCTTTAATTGAGAAAACTTGCTATTCGTTTCATTATTTCCTCAAAATATGAAAACAAATAGGTGATTAAGAGTCATACTACTTCGTTATACATCGGTTAGCCTCAAAAGGAGCAATCGTATCACTCTCGCATTGAAAACAATGCGTACAACGCACACAAGTCTTCATTTGAGGAAACTTTCTATTCGTTTCGTTATTTCCTCAAAATATGAAAACAAATAGGTGATTAAGAGTCATATTACTTCGTTATACATCGGTTAGCCTCAAAAGGAGCAATCGTATCACTCTCGCATTGAAAACAATGCGTACAACGCACACAAGTCTTCATTTGAGGAAACTTTCTATTCGTTTCGTTATTTCCTCAAAATATGAAAACAAATAGGTGATTAAGAGTCATATTACTTCGTTATACATTGGTTAGCCTCAAAAGGAGCAATCCTATCACTCTCGCATTGAAAACAATGCGTAAAACGCACACAACTCTTCATTTGAGGAAATTTGCTATTCGTTTCGTTATTTCCTCAAAATATGACAACAAATAGGTGATTAAGAGTCATATTACTTCGTTATACATCGGTTAGCCTCAAAAGGAGCAATCCTATCACTCTCGCATTGAAAACAATGCCTACAACGCACATGTAATATCCCAAATATTTCAAAAGTGATCTAACAAGATCTAAGCAAGGTTGTCAATTCAAAACCTAAGATTGATTGCTCAAGCATACCTTGAGCTATCTTAAAGAATATATACGACTCGAAACTACGATCGTATACAACTAAGAGGTTAAATTCTTTAACCTAAACTATGTGTTATGTGATTAGTAAAGCTTGAATTGAGCTTTTAAATGTGTTGTATGAAATATCTATGTGTAGGATTTTGTGTTTTGGTTCAAGTAGTTAACCTTAACATTTATTAAAAATCAGAAGTCAATTTAGGGCAAAAACCTAAATTGGAAAAAGAGTTAAAACCTAAACCCTAACCCTAGGGTCTAAACCCTAGAAAATAACCTAGGCCCTTGAGCAAAATGTGAAGGTTAAATTGACATTCTGTTTCAAGATTCAACCTTCACACGCTTTAAAAACACGTAATAGTCAGTAAAAGTTTTTCTCGAAAAACGTGTAAAAAGCACTATTCACGAAGAAACGTTTTTTCATTCGTTTGATCGTTTCTTTCATTTGTAGGACTTCTTGTATTTCACGACATAGTGATAATATGAGGTTTAGATGCCAGGGAAGCAATACAATTTTCTTGGGAAAAAGACGAAAAAGACACGATTTACGAGAAAACGTTTGTCGTCTTTTTGAACGTTCTTTTCAACGTTTGGACTTTTTCTATTTCACGATATAGCATTTATACGGGGAATAGATACCAGGGAGCCACTGATATTTTTTCATAAATAAAACGTAAATCGCTCTTCAAACGAAAACGCTTTCCGTTTTTGATCAAACCGTTGATGGATACAGTGTTTGTATGCAACACCGGTGCGTAATAAGCAATAAAAGATTTTCTCAAAAAGTGTGTCGGGAATAAGACGAAATAGGGAAAAGACAAAAATAAATATTATTTTTGACTTTTTGGTCTTCTAACCATTTTTTGAGAAATGGTCGTCAAAAACACTATTCACCGAAAAACGTGCCAAGTCTTTTGGACTTTTCACTTTACAGAAAAGTGTTCATTCGGAACAAAACTCAGTAATATCAAATTTTTAAATCAGTAGAAGTTAACCAAATTAGTTGGAATCAGACTGTTATATAATTAACTGCTAATTCATCCGTATTGTTTTCATCAAACGGATCATGAGATAGGTTAACATTAAATTTGAATAATCAAATTTATCAGATTAATACCTAATTATATTATTCAATCATAATTAGTGTCTTGAATGAAAGAAATTTATCAATCGCGTCGCCCGGTAGGTGTATTTGAGAAAAATACACGGAAGGTTATCCGAGATTAATTCAAGAAAAACTTCGAGGGTCAGACGAGACATCATATTAATACTGTATGATGTATTTTATTAATAAAATACGTATAAGTAATTAAAACTTATATTACTAATGCGAAATATTTTAAATTAATCGCACGCGACTTATCCGATATACCGAAATCGGAAGAAATAATGACAAAACAGCTCGGGAAGCTTCTAGAAGCTTGGCTTGGAAAATATCTAGATATTATTCTAGTTTTATTAATTAAATAATGTGCGAAATGACTAAAATGCCCTTAGCTTTTAAACTAATGACCAAACTACCCCGACCCTTGGTTTTCCTATAAATAGAAGGCTTAAGTTCATTAGTTCTTTACCATTTTTGAAAGCTAAAGAGCAAATATAGAGAGAGTTCTTGTGAGACAAGAATCGATTGCAAAGAAATAGTTAAAGCTTGCAATAACAAAAGGTACGATTCTTAGTTATTGTAATGTTCATTTTTATCGATGAGGCTCAAGAACATAAGTCGTAGCCATGTACGATTTTTCGTTCTGCGTGTTCCTTATGACTTGAGCAAGTCGTTGTTATGTCAAATTTCATTTCATAGTTTAAAGTTCAAGAACATACGTCGTATCCATGTACGGTTTATCCGTTCTTCGTGTTCTTCGTATGTTCTGGAGTATTATTATAAATTGTTATAATTAAGTAAACAAGTCGTTATAATGACCAAATTTTGTCAATTATAAAGTGTTATAATCACATATGTAAGCAGTTATAATGCTCAAATTATTTCAAGTATGAAATCCAAAAGCTCAAGAACATAAGTCGTTACCATGTACGATTTTTCGTTCTTCGTGTTCTTCGTGTGTTCTTGAGCAAAAGTCATAATTTCTACATAAGTAGGTTTATGATTTGGTAATTTAGTGTTATGGGATGATGAAACATGATGGCCTTGCTAAATAATGCTTGTGGCATCAAGTTTTAGTAGTCGAAACGAAGAACGATGAAACTTTGTTCTTCGTGTTCTTCGTGTTCTTCGATTCGTTCTTCGTGTTCTTGAGAAAAAGTCATAAAATCTTATATAAGTTGGTTTATGATTTTGTTATTTTTATGTTATGAAGTGATACGGAGTGTTAGAACATGTTATCTTAGCAAATTAATGCTTGAGGTATCATGTTTTACCAATCGGATCAAAGAAAGCTAAGCTTAATATACTCGCAGAATTTTTTTTGCTAAAATCCGAAATTTTAAAGTCCGAATATGCCTTAGTAACCTAAATGAAAGTTGTAGATCATGAAATTCTAAGCAATTTAGACTCAAGAATCACTCAAAAATATTTTCGTATGACAAAGTTATGGCTGTCACTGTAAAAGAGGTCAGAAATATGAATCAGTTTTAGATCAGTCCCATTACTGGGAAATATGTGTAAATCAGTAAAGAATCTCGAACTTTGGTCTGAATGAAAGTTGTAGGTACGGAAGTTACGAACGCGTGAAATTTTGAACGACTCAAAAATGTTTTAAAACGAAGAAGTTATGGCCGTTTAACCGAGCCGGGGTCTGGCAGTCCAACAATCTGCCCAAATCCGAAAATTTGGCTTAAAAATGAGTTTTTGAGTTAGCCAATTTTCCAAATAATTTCACCTATGAAAATAGTGTAGTTAAGTTATTCTAAGACTTATTCAAAAGGAAAATTTGATAAACTAACATTCGGGGTCGCGTAACCCTTTTTGTAGGCGTTTAACGATTTCCCGGGAAAACCCTAACATGGTTTCAAGGCAAGTCTTCTAACTCTTGCTATGTGCTACTTGTGTAGTATTGCTAAAATGTTAAATGAGATGTGTAATGTCATGTTATTATGCAATAGATGATATGTGAAGTCTTTAACTGATGTTTACAAGCCTTCTAACTGTTATGTTTTATGTTTACGATTTACGAACATGATTTATACACTTTGTGTGTCAATGTGATATAAATTGTTGGAACGTGAGTTATATGTGATATTAAATGGAGAATTATGTTCAGTCAATGCATGTTAAAAGTTTATATGAAAGCATAAACTGCGTATGTGCTGTATGTTAGACTTGCTGAGCCGTCGTGCTCATTCTTGCGAATAAAACCTTATTTGCAGATTAAAGATGAACGTTAAGAAGATCATGAACTTAAAGATGCAGCATAGATTAGGTTTTCATGTAAATTGATTGTATTTGTATATGTCATAATGACTGTTGTAATACGAACAAACAAACATGTAACCGAATATTGAATGAATGATATAAATAATTATCATCAGAATGTTGTTATGTCTTTATTTTGATATAACCTAGAATTGTTAAAAATTTAACATAGTATTGATAATGATCTATTTATCTGGATGAGGATCGGTAAATAACTTGTGAGTGCTGTACATCTGAGACAGAACTAAGCGATGTTGACTGGTCAAATCCATCGTTAAGGTTCCTCGGACCCAGGTATAACTCGTTATTACTATTCTGAATACCATATAAGTAGGATTATTGATATGAAGAGATATCTTTGTATATTGATACTTGTAGTACGAATGAGACCGTTACAAGTGGACGTATATAGAATATTTAAATCCTAAGGCTAAAATTAAACCGTTATATATGGTTTTATCCATTTATACGGATGAAATACAAGTTGATACTTGTATACTTATGAGACTGAGATCAAGTTAAGATCCAGGGACAATGTTAAGAGAAATTTTTAATGTATAGTCTAAAATAAGACTATTTCAACCAATATGATTATGGGATCATTGGTTAAGTCGATAGATGTATGAAATTAACGCACAAGGTCCGCCGCATCGAAAGCGCGGGGATTTTTGGGGGCGTTACAGCACACAAGTCTTCAATTGAGAAAACTTGCTATTCGTTTCGATGTTTCCTCAAAATTTGCAAAGAAATAGTCGATTAAGAGTCATATTACTTCGTTATACATCGGTTAGCCTCAAATGGAGCAATCCTATCACTCTCGCATTGAAAACAATGCGTACAACGCACACAAGTCTTCATTTGAGGAAACTTGCTATTCGTTTTGTTATTTCCTCAAAATATGAAAACAAATAGGTGATTAAGAGTCATATTACTTCGTTATACATCGGTTAGCCTCAAAAGGAGCAATCCTATCACTCTCGCATTGAAAACAATGCGTACAACGCACACAAGTCTTCAATTGAGAAAACTTGCTATTTGTTTCGATGTTTCCTCAAAATTTGCAAAGAAATAGGTGAATTAGAGTCATATTACTTCGTTATACATCGGTTAGCCTCAAATGGAGCAATCCTATCACTCTCGCATTGAAAACAATACGTACAACGCACACAAGTCTTCATTTGAGGAAACTTGCTAGTCGTTTCGTTATTTCCTCAAAATATGAAAACAAATAGGTGATTAAGAGTCATATTACTTCGTTATACATCGGTTAGCCTCAAAAGGAGCAACCCTATCACTCTCGCATTGAAAACAATGCGTACAACGCACACAAGTCTTCAATTGAGAAAACTTGCTATTCGTTTCGTTGTTTCTTCAAAATTTGCAAAGAAATAGGTGAATTAGAGTCATATTACTTCGTTATACATCGGTTAGCCTCAAATGGAGCAATCCTATCACTCTCGCATTGAAAACAATGCGTACAACGCACACAAGTCTTCATTTGAGGAAACTTGCTATTCGTTTCGTTATTTCCTCAAAATATGAAAACAAATAGGTGATTAAGAGTCATATTACTTCGTTATACATCGGTTAGCCTCAAAAGGAGCAATCCTATCACTCTCGCATTGAAAACAATGCGTACAACGCACACAAGTCTTCAATTGAGGAAACTTTCTATTCGTTTCGATGTTTCCTCAAAATTTGCAAAGAAATAGGTGAATTAAAGTCATATTACTTCGTTATACATCGTTTAGCCTCAAATGGAGCAATCCTATCACTCTCGCATTGAAAACAATGCGTACAACGCACACAAGTCTTCATTTGAGAAAACTTGCTATTCGTTTCGTTATTTCCTCAAAATATGAAAACAAATAGGTGATTAAGAGTCATATTACTTCGTTATACATCGGTTAGCCTCAAAAAGAGCAATCGTATCACTCTCGCATTGAAAACAATGCGTACAACGCACACAAGTCTTCATTTGAGGAAACTTGCTATTCGTTTCGTTATTTCCTCAAAATATGAAAACAAATAGGTGATTAAGAGTCATATTACTTCGTTATACATCGGTTAGCCTCAAAAGGAGCAATCGTATCACTCTCGCATTGAAAACAATGCGTACAACGCACACAAGTCTTCAATTGAGGAAACTTTCTATTCGTTTCGATGTTTCCTCAAAATTTGCAAAGAAATAGGTGAATTAGAGTCATATTACTTCGTTATACATAGGTTAGCCTCAAATGGAGCAATCGTATCACTCTCGCATTGAAAACAATGCGTACAACGCGCACAAGTCTTCATTTGAGGAAACTTGCTATTCGTTTCGTTATTTCCTCAAAATATGAAAACAAATAGGTGATTAAGAGTCATATTACTTCGTTATACATCGGTTAGCCTCAAAAGGAGCAATCCTATCACTCTCGCATTGAAAACAATGCGTACAACGCACACAAGTCTTCAATTGAGGAAAATTGCTATTCGTTTCGATGTTTCCTCAAAATTTGCAAAGAAATAGGTGAATTAGAGTCATATTACTTCGTTATACATCGGTTAGCCTCAAATGGAGCAATCCTATCACTCTCGCATTGAAAACAATACGTACAACGCACACAAGTCTTCATTTGAGGAAACTTGCTAGTCGTTTCGTTATTTCCTCAAAATATGAAAACAAATAGGTGATTAAGAGTCATATTACTTCGTTATACATCGGTTAGCCTCAAAAGGAGCAACCCTATCACTCTCGCATTGAAAACAATGCGTACAACGCACACAAGTCTTCAATTGAGAAAACTTGTTATTCGTTTCGTTGTTTCTTCAAAATTTGCAAAGAAATAGGTGAATTAGAGTCATATTACTTCGTTATACATCGGTTAGCCTCAAATGGAGCAATCCTATCACTCTCGCATTGAAAACAATGCGTACAACGCACACAAGTCTTCATTTGAGGAAACTTGCTATTCGTTTCGTTATTTCCTCAAAATATGAAAACAAATAGGTGATTAAGAGTCATATTACTTCGTTATACATCGGTTAGCCTCAAAAGGAGCAATCCTATCACTCTCGCATTGAAAACAATGCGTACAACGCACACAAGTCTTCAATTGAGGAAACTTTCTATTCGTTTCGATGTTTCCTCAAAATTTGCAAAGAAATAGGTGAATTAAAGTCATATTACTTCGTTATACATCGGTTAGCCTCAAATGGAGCAATCCTATCACTCTCGCATTGAAAACAATGCGTACAACGCACACAAGTCTTCATTTGAGAAAACTTGCTATTCGTTTCGTTATTTCCTCAAAATATGAAAACAAATAGGTGATTAAGAGTCATATTACTTCGTTATACATCGGTTAGCCTCAAAAGGAGCAATCGTATCACTCTCGCATTGAAAACAATGCGTACAACGCACACAAGTCTTCATTTGAGGAAACTTGCTATTCGTTTCGTTATTTCCTCAAAATATGAAAACAAATAGGTGATTAAGAGTCATATTACTTCGTTATACATCGGTTAGCCTCAAAAGGAGCAATCGTATCACTCTCGCATTGAAAACAATGCGTACAACGCACACAAGTCTTCAATTGAGGAAACTTTCTATTCGTTTCGATGTTTCCTCAAAATTTGCAAAGAAATAGGTGAATTAGAGTCATATTACTTCGTTATACATAGGTTAGCCTCAAATGGAGCAATCGTATCACTCTCGCATTGAAAACAATGCGTACAACGCGCACAAGTCTTCATTTGAGAAAACTTGCTATTCGTTTCGTTATTTCCTCAAAATTTGCAAACAAATAGGTGATTAAGAGTCATATTACTTCGTTATACATCGGTTAGCCTCAAAAGGAGCAATCCTATCACTCTCGCATTGAAAACAATGCGTACAACGCACACAAGTCTTCAATTGAGGAAAATTGCTATTCGTTTCGATGTTTCCTCAAAATTTGCAAAGAAATAGGTGAATTAGAGTCATATTACTTCGTTATACATCGGTTAGCCTCAAATGGAGCAATCCTATCACTCTCGCATTGAAAACAATGCGTACAACGCACACAAGTCTTCATTTGAGGAAACTTGCTATTCGTTTCGTTATTTCCTCAAAATATGAAAACAAATAGGTGATTAAGAGTCATATTACTTCGTTATACATCGGTTAGCCTCAAAAGGAGCAATCCTATCACTCTCGCATTGAAAACAATGCGTACAACGCACACAAGTCTTCAATTGAGAAAACTTTCTATTCGTTTCGATGTTTCCTCAAAATTTGCAAAGAAATAGGTGAATTAGAGTCATATTACTTCGTTATACATCGTTTAGCCTCAAATGGAGCAATCCTATCACTCTCGCATTGAAAACAATGCGTACAACGCACACAAGTCTTCATTTGAGGAAACTTGCTATTCGTTTCGTTATTTCCTCAAAATATGAAAACAAATAGGTGATTAAGAGTCATATTACTTCGTTATACATCGGTTAACCTCAAAAGGAGCAATCGTATCACTCTCGCATTGAAAACAATGCGTACAACGCACACAAGTCTTCATTTGAGGAAACTTGCTATTCGTTTCGTTATTTCCTCAAAATATGAAAACAAATAGGTGATTAAGAGTCATATTACTTCGTTATACATCGGTTAGCCTCAAAAGGAGCAATCCTATCACTCTCGCATTGAAAACAATGCGTACAACGCACACAAGTCTTTAATTGAGAAAACTTGCTATTCGTTTCGATGTTTCCTCAAAATTTGCAAAGAAATAGGTGAATTAGAGTCATATTACTTCGTTATACATAGGTTAGCCTCAAATGGAGCAATCGTATCACTCTCGCATTGAAAACAATGCGTACAACGCGCACAAGTCTTCATTTGAGGAAACTTGCTATTCGTTTCGTTATTTCCTCAAAATATGAAAACAAATAGGTGATTAAGAGTCATATTACTTCGTTATACATCGGTTAGCCTCAAAAGGAGCAATCCTATCACTCTCGCATTGAAAACAATGCGTACAACGCACACAAGTCTTCATTTGAGGAAACTTGCTATTCGTTTCGTTATTTCCTCAAAATATGAAAACAAATAGGTGATTAAGAGTCATATAACTTCGTTATAAATCGGTTAGCCTCAAAAGGAGCAATCCTATCACTCTCGCATTGAAAACAATGCGTACAACGCACACAAGTCTTCAATTGAGAAAACTTGCTATTCGTTTCGATGTTTCCTCAAAATTTGCAAAGAAATAGGTGAATTAGAGTCATATTACTTCGTTATACATCGGTTAGCCTCAAATGGAGCAATCCTATCACTCTCGCATTGAAAACAATGCGTACAACGCACACAAGTCTTCATTTGAGGAAACTTGCTATTCGTTTCGTTATTTCCTCAAAATATGAAAACAAATAGGTGATTAAGAGTCATATTACTTCGTTATACATCGGTTAGCCTCAAAAGGAGCAATCCTATCACTCTCGCATTGAAAACAATGCGTACAACGCACACAAGTCTTCAATTGAGGAAAATTGCTATTCGTTTCGATGTTTCCTCAAAATTTGCAAAGAAATAGGTGAATTAGAGTCATATTACTTCGTTATACATCGGTTAGCCTCAAATGGAGCAATCCTATCACTCTCGCATTGAAAACAATGCGTACAACGCACACAAGTCTTCATTTGAGGAAACTTGTTATTCGTTTCGTTATTTCCTCAAAATATGAAAACAAATAGGTGATTAAGAGTCATATAACTTCGTTATAAATCGGTTAGCCTCAAAAGGAGCAATCCTATCACTCTCGCATTGAAAACAATGCGTACAACGCACACAAGTCTTCAATTGAGAAAACTTGCTATTCGTTTCGATGTTTCCTCAAAATTTGCAAAGAAATAGGTGAATTAGAGTCATATTACTTCGTTATACATCGGTTAGCCTCAAATGGAGCAATCCTGTAATATCCCAGATAATTTCAAGATTTTAAATAATATCTTAATTGATTTTATTAAAGGTTAAGGTTTAAACCTAGAAGGTGAGAAGTGAGATGTGTAGAATTTGGGTAAATATTTTTTTTTAACATAATGTATTTGTTAGAAATTAAATGTGAGAATATTGTAAGGATGCATATAGAGAATTTATTAAAGAAATAAATTCAATTGAGAAGTAAATACGGTTATAAGGATATATATACATAGTTATATATTCCTAGAGTTGTGCTTGTTAGCCAAATACGAAGATGAGTAAATTTAATACTCAATTAAACTAATAAATTAATTAGTTTAAATATAAAGTCATGAAATATAATTAATTATATTAATTATATTAGTTATGAGTTAAAGTTGTGGAAAATTTAGAATGATTGTCTAGAATGACAATATTAAGAAGTTAATTAATTAAGTAATTAACTTAATTATTAAGTTGTGGTATAGAGCCCAATATTGATTTAATTGACTAGTACAATGAAATGGTGTAGCAAGCCCAATGGTAATGTAGAGAAGTCCAATGATGGGATTTAATTTTCAAGCCCAATGATCTAATTAAATTGTGTCAAACCTTAGCTCAATGAATTAATTATGGTAGCCCAACTTAGAGTTTAATTGTTTTAATTGTTGGGAGCCCTAAAGGAATTAATCTAGTAGATTAATATTTAAGGAAATTAAAGTGTGAATTGGATTATATAATTTGTCCGAGGAAGTTATTGAATTAAGTTTAATTAAGGAAGTCCGGTTAATAGATTTATTAAATTAATGGACTAACCTAAGATTATTTGGGAGAAACCCTAATCAAATATTCAATTAGTATTGAATATGGCAAATCCAATTGGATTACATAAATTAAATTTAATTTGATTATTAAATTGTTTATTAATTATTTAAACAAGCCAATTAATTAAATTAAGTGATGGACTTGTGAAATATTCTATGTGATTGGGTAATTTATTAATCTAGCCCAAAGTTTTAATTTATTGGGAGCCTAGTAAATTAATTTAGTAGCCCAACATTTCAATGGATCAAAGGAGTATCCATGGCCCAAATGATTAAATTCCAAAGCCCAAATATTGACCCATTGATAAATTAGCTTCTAGAAGGTTATTTTCTCCAATTAGGTAATAAAAATAAATGAAATTTGGTCAATTTATGGGGCATGACTGGTGGATTTGATGGTGGAGTGCTTGGACTCCAAAATTTTATTAATTTGAATTGTTGACATAGAGTATGGAACACTCAAGGCTTTGTGCTAGCAATTTGGAAAATGGTTGACATCCATTATATAGATATATGTGTTATATGTATAAATCTATACTACTATAAATAGCATATCAAGTCTTCATTTGTGAGGGTTCCAAAAATATTGCTAGAGAGCTTTTATTATGTGTTAGTAAATTCTAGAGAGTTAACTCGGTGAGTTAAAGAAAAAGGGTAGTGAGTTAGTGAGTTCTTTAGTGAGTTACTACCGAGTCAAGTGAGCCAAGTCTAATTCTTCAAGAGGAGTGTGCTTGGATGTCATCTAACTCCATCATCTATCTTTGGAAGGAGAGAAAAGTAGCTCACAAGTCTAGAAGGTATAACACTAACCCTAAACCCTAGTTTTGAAGTTCATTATATTTTACATTGAATATTTATGGTAGAAAAGTTATTCTCAAGCTCTAAATGTTTAGATCCATGCTAGATTGGTAGATCTAGGGTCACATGGGTTTTACATGAATATCTATGGGTGTTGGTGTTGAAAAGTTTAGCAAAATGTATGAAAACGATTTTTACCGACGAAACCTTAAACGAACGTGTGATTCGGAGCTTTATATTTCGAAACCTAAAAGTTAGGTATGAGATTTTCTTCTTTGATATGGTAAATATATAAGTTAAGAACAAAACCTAGTTGGTATAATGTTCATGTGAGTTGTTATGGTTAAGATATGATTTTTAAAAACCAAGGATTGTGAAGTTAGTTTTCACTTTTCCCTTGTGAGCGGTTTTAAGCATAGATCCATTTGGAATTTGGATTTGTGATATAAAGAGAAGTTGTAGAGGGGGAAATTCTAATGAGAATGGACTAAAGAATCACCCCAAAATGTTTTAAAATGAAGAAGTTATGCAAGATTTAATCAAAGGAGCAAAAGTTGAAAAATCAGAAAATGGCAATTCTGCAGTTTCTGCAAGAGGAGGGCCGGGGCCCTTGTTTCCTTTGTAAAAGGAGGGCCGGGGCCCTTGGTCACTGTTCACGGCCAGTGAGTTTTCCGTTCCGGGTCGGGTCGGGCCATTCGGGTCGGGTCGGTTCGGGTCTTTTAAGTCCAAAATTGATAAAATTGCTTAAAAATTAATATAATTAATTTGAGACCCAACTTTAATAATTATTTATTATTTATAATAAATAATAAATAAAGTAAATAAAAACTATTATTATAATTAATTATTATTTAAAGGATATTAAATGGTAATTAAAGAAAGATGAAGTTAATAAGGTAATTATTTATTATCTTAATAAATAAGGATAATTAGTTAATTATTATTTAAATGATATTAAATAATAATTAAAGGGAGATAAAGTGAATAAAATGATCATTTGTTATTTAACGAATATTAAATAATAAATGAGATTAATTAACTAAGAGATTATTATTTAAATAATCATTAAAGGATTTGAGGATTGTTAAAGTATTATTAAATGGTTAATAATATTAATAAGTGATTAAAATATTATTAAAAGGTTAATAATATTAATAAGTGATTAAAATATTATTAAAAGGTTAATAATATTTATAAGTGATTAAAATATTATTAAAAGGTTAATAATATTAATAAGTGATTAAAATATTATTAAATGGTTAATAATATTAATAAGTGATTAAAATATTGTTAAATGATTAATAATATTAATAAGTGGTTAAAATATTATTAAATAGTTAATAATATTAATAAGTGATTAAAATATTATTAAATTGTTAATAATATTAATAAATGATTAAAATATTATTAAATTGTTAATAATATTAATAAGTGATTAAAATATTATTAAAGGGTTAATAATATTTGATTGTAGTTATATATTATCAAAGGTAGATAATATTTTGAGATATTTGGTACATTATTAAATGTCCAAATCATTAAGTTGCGTAAAGAAGAAAGTTTAATTGAATTAAACCAAGGTAAGAGTCCATTAGTGATTAAATATTAGACAACTTATAAAATATAGGTTGTATGAAGAACGCAAGGTATTGGTGAAAGATGTTTAAGTGTACCCGATATGTCCAACTAGGTTTGGGCTAGGGGTTTTGTCCGGAACTTAAGGGTTCGTTTGTCGGACATCTTAAGAGTTAATAATTTAAAGTTAGAGTCTTATATAAAGGCTAAGTAATAGTCATTATATCTAATGATTATTTCAATTTCCTATATAAATTGTAGGTTGAACGCAAGACGCAAATAAGCGTAACTGGTAGAAGCGAACCAGACAAGTTTTTCAGATATTGTTGCTATGTGTATAACTGTTGTGTGTGCACTTGAAGCCTGTGAGAATTTGAATTAAATATGTTTATGTGAAATCATATGATGTGTGTTGATTCTATATGTTAGAAAACCTGAATTAATTGAATAAGTTGAACTGTATGCCATGTATTCATTCCAATGCATGATCAGTATGTTGCATGAATAAATGCAAAGCATGAGAAGCATGATGCATTCATATAATGTAATGCATGAAGTATGAGAAGAATGTATAAACATAAACTATGTGTTATGTGCTATCTGTTAGACTTGTTGAGCCGTCGTGCTCACTCTTGCTTAAACCAACATTTTCAGATAAGGCTAGTTACCTGAAGTTCTCGATAAAGAACAAGGAACAGGAAAACATATTACTTCCATTGAAGATCTAAATATCTATTATAGATATCAGTCCGAATTGGACAGGTAAATAATTGTGTAGCATAAGATTTAGTTGGTACGTTATATGAGTGTTAAATACTCAAGTTGATTGTAATAGAATGTCGTATCAGGTATGATATTGAGACATACTAGGAATGTATAAAGATTTCGATTCTGGAATAGAAAGAGCTGTTGTAAAATTATAAATAAATGGTTATTTACCAATTATAATATTGTTGTAATTCTTAAACAATAAGGAAAAAAAAAATTGTACTCGTGTTGAACCGGATCCGAGGTTCAAGGAACCCGGATTTGGGGTCGTCACAAGTTGGTATCAGAGCTGATAGGTTATAAACCTTAGGTAAGAGTACCTTAGGCTATAACCGTAGTAGAAGATAAGTAAAATGATAAATAAGTAAACTCCGGAAGAGTTTAAGTAATAAAAATGAATTTGGAAAATTCATATATAGAAGATTATCCAAAGATGGATTTGAGAAGAATGAAAAAGGTCATGTTGTACCTAATTTGAAGAAATGATAGAAAATATCTTATGATAAGATTTTGAGAAGCATAAAGAAAATGCTAATAAGGTCATGAAATGATCTAGAGAGATGAACTCGTAATGAGGCAGATGTGCTAAAATATGAATGGATAAAATTCGTATTCAGTTAAGAAAAATTAGTGGTTTGTGGGTTTTTAATTGAGGACTCATATTAGTGGTTGAGTTGTACGATTCCTTGTATGGGCAGGGAATTTGTGCTTTGGTTTTATAACCGCTTAGCTTCCTATATTAATATAGTGGTTGAGTTGAACGAACCCTTGTATGGGCGGGGGCTATGATATGTCAGCGAACCAATTTGGGAGATGCTGCTGCGAAACTTAGCACGATCAGGGTGTATCGTAGAATAAACGTATGCACTGATGGCAGGTGTTCCTTACAGTGTTGAAGAGTTGGGAAACTGATGTATTTGTTCTTGGTTTAACGACCGCTTAACTTTCTATATTGATTAGTGGCCGAGTTGACCAATTTCTTGTATGGGCAGGAGATTGTGTTTGGTTTGACGACCACTTAGCTTCCTATAGTGATAATCGATTGAAACCTGGTGTCGCGCTATTTGTTAGATGAATGTTGAGAAAGTGATTCTTTTCTCATGTATAACGAATAGGTAGAGGATGTTAAGTTAAGTTCGTGTTCTGAGAACCGACACGTATGGAAAGTTCGTGACTCATAGTTATGTGGTGGAACCCCTCAGCGAATGGGCGACTTTGGCCTGACTAGGACAAGTTCCTCAAACCATATGATTGTGGTAAGTTCCTGAACCCAAATACGTGGTGAGTTTGATGAACAGTGAGTATGGATAGAGTTAAGTAGTCAGGTTAAGGCTATACTAGATATAGTTATTAAGCTGGAAAAGAATGTGGAGGAAAAATTTGAGGTGTTTTGAGGTTTTAGGATATTCCAAATCCTCTAGCTATGCTAGACTTTGAAATTCTTAAAATCGTGCTAAATTCGCACTGTTGTGCTTTTGAAAAGACAAATGTATTTTTAGAAATCATTAATGCACTTAGTGCAAAGATGATAAACGATGGAGTCATCAATGCAGAATAACCTAGTGTTGAATGTATTTTTAAGCCCACTATGGTATGATGTAATATGACAAAGTCAAAATGATTTTCAGTATTTTGAAACGTTTAAAGAAGAGTCTATGCTAATTGTTTCGGCTAGACAAATTGATTTGAAAATATCAAAATGTATTTATAAAATCATCACACGCCATTAAAGCCATGGTGCAGAGATGAAAAAGACGGAATCCTCAACGCACGGTTGCAACGGTGCGGTATCATGAAGTCCTATAAATGAATTTTAGTACTTTAACTAATCTGAAATGATTTTTGAGTCGTAATATACGAACAGTTCAATGATGTGAGTCTATGTCATTTATTTTGACTGGACACTTTTTGGTCAGAAATGACTCGAGTTTTATTTTCCAATCCAACTTATGCTGGAGCGGAATTTTGTAGTAAGTCTGAGGTGAACAACCCCATAATGGGGGATATGTCAGAGCCATGAATAAAGAACCCGCGAGGGGGCGCCCAACAGTGGTGGCATGCTGATATGGGTTGGTAAATCCAAAGAGTTCGACCCCGAGAGAAGTCGTTGTGCACAGCGCTAGAGTACGATAGGCTGATCACCTAGCGTACGAAACCATTGTGGTATGTTTTCAGTCATTGTGATTGATAAACATTCTCGCAGTATGTTCACAGTCTTTATGACTCCTCAGAATAGTATGAAAGTTTTAATGAATATTTTGATTTTCAATTTATTCTTTTGTAAGATATTGATTTTCAATTTATTCTTCTGCAAGATATTCCATTGTTCTGGAATTGTGAAAAGTATGAACTTCCTAGAAAAGGGTGGTCATAGAATTTGATGAGTAAAGAGATATTCTCAGTGATGAAAAACTGGTAGAAATGAGTATGATGAAATTTCGGGGACGAAATTCTTATAAGAAGGGGTGAATGTAATATCCCAGATAATTTCAAGATTTTAAATAATATCTTAATTGATTTTATTAAAGGTTAAGGTTTAAACCTAGAAGGTGAGAAGTGAGATGTGTAGAATTTGGGTAAATATTTTTTTTTAACATAATGTATTTGTTAGAAATTAAATGTGAGAATATTGTAAGGATGCATATAGAGAATTTATTAAAGAAATAAATTCAATTGAGAAGTAAATACGGTTATAAGGATATATATACATAGTTATATATTCCTAGAGTTGTGCTTGTTAGCCAAATACGAAGATGAGTAAATTTAATACTCAATTAAACTAATAAATTAATTAGTTTAAATATAAAGTCATGAAATATAATTAATTATATTAATTATATTAGTTATGAGTTAAAGTTGTGGAAAATTTAGAATGATTGTCTAGAATGACAATATTAAGAAGTTAATTAATTAAGTAATTAACTTAATTATTAAGTTGTGGTATAGAGCCCAATATTGATTTAATTGACTAGTACAATGAAATGGTGTAGCAAGCCCAATGGTAATGTAGAGAAGTCCAATGATGGGATTTAATTTTCAAGCCCAATGATCTAATTAAATTGTGTCAAACCTTAGCTCAATGAATTAATTATGGTAGCCCAACTTAGAGTTTAATTGTTTTAATTGTTGGGAGCCCTAAAGGAATTAATCTAGTAGATTAATATTTAAGGAAATTAAAGTGTGAATTGGATTATATAATTTGTCCGAGGAAGTTATTGAATTAAGTTTAATTAAGGAAGTCCGGTTAATAGATTTATTAAATTAATGGACTAACCTAAGATTATTTGGGAGAAACCCTAATCAAATATTCAATTAGTATTGAATATGGCAAATCCAATTGGATTACATAAATTAAATTTAATTTGATTATTAAATTGTTTATTAATTATTTAAACAAGCCAATTAATTAAATTAAGTGATGGACTTGTGAAATATTCTATGTGATTGGGTAATTTATTAATCTAGCCCAAAGTTTTAATTTATTGGGAGCCTAGTAAATTAATTTAGTAGCCCAACATTTCAATGGATCAAAGGAGTATCCATGGCCCAAATGATTAAATTCCAAAGCCCAAATATTGACCCATTGATAAATTAGCTTCTAGAAGGTTATTTTCTCCAATTAGGTAATAAAAATAAATGAAATTTGGTCAATTTATGGGGCATGACTGGTGGATTTGATGGTGGAGTGCTTGGACTCCAAAATTTTATTAATTTGAATTGTTGACATAGAGTATGGAACACTCAAGGCTTTGTGCTAGCAATTTGGAAAATGGTTGACATCCATTATATAGATATATGTGTTATATGTATAAATCTATACTACTATAAATAGCATATCAAGTCTTCATTTGTGAGGGTTCCAAAAATATTGCTAGAGAGCTTTTATTATGTGTTAGTAAATTCTAGAGAGTTAACTCGGTGAGTTAAAGAAAAAGGGTAGTGAGTTCTTTAGTGAGTTACTACCGAGTCAAGTGAGCCAAGTCTAATTCTTCAAGAGGAGTGTGCTTGGATGTCATCTAACTCCATCATCTATCTTTGGAAGGAGAGAAAAGTAGCTCACAAGTCTAGAAGGTATAACACTAACCCTAAACCCTAGTTTTGAAGTTCATTATATTTTACATTGAATATTTATGGTAGAAAAGTTATTCTCAAGCTCTAAATGTTTAGATCCATGCTAGATTGGTAGATCTAGGGTCACATGGGTTTTACATGAATATCTATGGGTGTTGGTGTTGAAAAGTTTAGCAAAATGTATGAAAACGATTTTTACCGACGAAACCTTAAACGAACGTGTGATTCGGAGCTTTATATTTCGAAACCTAAAAGTTAGGTATGAGATTTTCTTCTTTGATATGGTAAATATATAAGTTAAGAACAAAACCTAGTTGGTATAATGTTCATGTGAGTTGTTATGGTTAAGATATGATTTTTAAAAACCAAGGATTGTGAAGTTAGTTTTCACTTTTCCCTTGTGAGCGGTTTTAAGCATAGATCCATTTGGAATTTGGATTTGTGATATAAAGAGAAGTTGTAGAGGGGGAAATTCTAATGAGAATGGACTAAAGAATCACCCCAAAATGTTTTAAAATGAAGAAGTTATGCAAGATTTAATCAAAGGAGCAAAAGTTGAAAAATCAGAAAATGGCAATTCTGCAGTTTCTGCAAGAGGAGGGCCGGGGCCCTTGTTTCCTTTGTAAAAGGAGGGCCGGGGCCCTTGGTCACTGTTCACGGCCAGTGAGTTTTCCGTTCCGGGTCGGGTCGGGTCATTCGGGTCGGGTCGGTTCGGGTCTTTTAAGTCCAAAATTGATAAAATTGCTTAAAAATTAATATAATTAATTTGAGACCCAACTTTAATAATTATTTATTATTTATAATAAATAATAAATAAAGTAAATAAAAACTATTATTATAATTAATTATTATTTAAAGGATATTAAATGGTAATTAAAGAAAGATGAAGTTAATAAGGTAATTATTTATTATCTTAATAAATAAGGATAATTAGTTAATTATTATTTAAATGATATTAAATAATAATTAAAGGGAGATAAAGTGAATAAAATGATCATTTGTTATTTAACGAATATTAAATAATAAATGAGATTAATTAACTAAGAGATTATTATTTAAATAATCATTAAAGGATTTGAGGATTGTTAAAGTATTATTAAATGGTTAATAATATTAATAAGTGATTAAAATATTATTAAAAGGTTAATAATATTAATAAGTGATTAAAATATTATTAAAAGGTTAATAATATTTATAAGTGATTAAAATATTATTAAAAGGTTAATAATATTAATAAGTGATTAAAATATTATTAAATGGTTAATAATATTAATAAGTGATTAAAATATTGTTAAATGATTAATAATATTAATAAGTGGTTAAAATATTATTAAATAGTTAATAATATTAATAAGTGATTAAAATATTATTAAATTGTTAATAATATTAATAAATGATTAAAATATTATTAAATTGTTAATAATATTAATAAGTGATTAAAATATTATTAAAGGGTTAATAATATTTGATTGTAGTTATATATTATCAAAGGTAGATAATATTTTGAGATATTTGGTACATTATTAAATGTCCAAATCATTAAGTTGCGTAAAGAAGAAAGTTTAATTGAATTAAACCAAGGTAAGAGTCCATTAGTGATTAAATATTAGACAACTTATAAAATATAGGTTGTATGAAGAACGCAAGGTATTGGTGAAAGATGTTTAAGTGTACCCGATATGTCCAACTAGGTTTGGGCTAGGGGTTTTGTCCGGAACTTAAGGGTTCGTTTGTCGGACATCTTAAGAGTTAATAATTTAAAGTTAGAGTCTTATATAAAGGCTAAGTAATAGTCATTATATCTAATGATTATTTCAATTTCCTATATAAATTGTAGGTTGAACGCAAGACGCAAATAAGCGTAACTGGTAGAAGCGAACCAGGCAAGTTTTTCAGATATTGTTGCTATGTGTATAACTGTTGTGTGTGCACTTGAAGCCTGTGAGAATTTGAATTAAATATGTTTATGTGAAATCATATGATGTGTGTTGATTCTATATGTTAGAAAACCTGAATTAATTGAATAAGTTGAACTGTATGCCATGTATTCATTCCAATGCATGATCAGTATGTTGCATGAATAAATGCAAAGCATGAGAAGCATGATGCATTCATATAATGTAATGCATGAAGTATGAGAAGAATGTATAAACATAAACTATGTGTTATGTGCTATCTGTTAGACTTGTTGAGCCGTCGTGCTCACTCTTGCTTAAACCAACATTTTCAGATAAGGCTAGTTACCTGAAGTTCTCGATAAAGAACAAGGAACAGGAAAACATATTACTTCCATTGAAGATCTAAATATCTATTATAGATATCAGTCCGAATTGGACAGGTAAATGATTGTGTAGCATAAGATTTAGTTGGTACGTTATATGAGTGTTAAATACTCAAGTTGATTGTAATAGAATGTCGTATCAGGTATGATATTGAGACATACTAGGAATGTATAAAGATTTCGATTCTGGAATAGAAAGAGCTATTGTAAAATTATAAATAAATGGTTATTTACCAATTATAATATTGTTGTAATTCTTAAACAATAAGGAAAAAAAAAATTGTACTCGTGTTGAACCGGATCCGAGGTTCAAGGAACCCGGATTTGGGGTCGTCACAAATCCTATCAATCTCGCATTGAAAACAATACGTACAACGCACACAAGTCTTCATTTGAGGAAACTTGCTATTCGTTTCGTTATTTCCTCAAAATATGAAAACAAATAGGTGATTAAGAGTCATATTACTTCGTTATACATCGGTTAGCCTCAAAAGGAGCAATCCTATCACTCTCGCATTGAAAACAATGCGTACAACGCACACAAGTCTTCAATTGAGAAAACTTGCTATTCGTTTCGATGTTTCCTCAAAATTTGCAAAGAAATAGGTGAATTAGAGTCATATTACTTCGTTATACATCGGTTAGCCTCAAATGGAGCAATCCTATCACTCTCGCATTGAAAACAATGCGTACAACGCACACAAGTCTTCAATTGAGAAAACTTGCTATTCGTTTCGATGTTTCCTCAAAATTTGCAAAGAAATAGGTGATTAAGAGTCATATTACTTCGTTATACATCGGTTAGCCTCAAATGGAGCAATCCTATCACTCTCGCATTGAAAACAATGCGTACAACGCACACAACTCTTCATTTGAGGAAACTTGCTATTCGGTTCGTTATTTCCTCAAAATATGAAAACAAATAGGTGATTAAGAGTCATATTACTTCGTTATAAATCGGTTAGCCTCAAAAGGAGCAATCGTATCACTCTCGCATTGAAAACAATGCGTACAACGCACACAAGTCTTCATTTGAGGAAACTTTCTATTCGTTTTGTTATTTCCTCAAAATATGAAAACAAATAGGTGATTAAGAGTCATATTACTTCGTTATACATCGGTTAACCTCAAAAGGAGCAATCGTATCACTCTCGCATTGAAAACAATGCGTACAACGCACACAAGTCTTCATTTGAGGAAACTTGCTATTCGTTTCGTTATTTCCTCAAAATATGAAAACAAATAGGTGATTAAGAGTCATATTACTTCGTTATACATCGGTTAGCCTCAAAAGGAGCAATCCTATCACTCTCGCATTGAAAACAATACGTACAACGCACACAAGTCTTCATTTGAGGAAACTTGCTATTCGTTTCGTTATTTCCTCAAAATATGAAAACAAATAGGTGATTAAGAGTCATATTACTTCGTTATACATCGGTTAGCCTCAAAAGGAGCAATCCTATCACTCTCGCATTGAAAACAATGCGTACAACGCACACAAGTCTTCAATTGAGAAAACTTGCTATTCGTTTCGATGTTTCCTCAAAATTTGCAAAGAAATAGGTGAATTAGAGTCATATTACTTCGTTATACATCGTTTAGCCTCAAATGGAGCAATCCTATCACTCTCGCATTGAAAACAATGCGTACAACGCACACAAGTCTTTATTTGAGGAAACTTGCTATTCGTTTCGTTATTTCCTCAAAATATGAAAACAAATAGGTGATTAAGAGTCATATTACTTCGTTATACATCGGTTAACCTCAAAAGGAGCAATCGTATCACTCTCGCATTGAAAACAATGCGTACAACGCACACAAGTCTTCATTTGAGGAAAACTTGCTATTCGTTTCGTTATTTCCTCAAAATATGAAAACAAATAGGTGATTAAGAGTCATATTACTTCGTTATACATCGGTTAGCCTCAAAAGGAGCAATCCTATCACTCTCGCATTGAAAACAATGCGTACAACGCACACAAGTCTTCATTTGAGGAAACTTGCTATTCGTTTCGTTATTTCCTCAAAATATGAAAACAAATAGGTGATTAAGAGTCATATTACTTCGTTATACATCGGTTAGCCTCAAAAGGAGCAATCCTATCACTCTCGCATTGAAAACAATGCGTACAACGCACACAAGTCTTCAATTGAGGAAAATTGCTATTCGTTTCGATGTTTCCTCAAAATTTGCAAAGAAATAGGTGAATTAGAGTCATATTACTTCGTTATACATCGGTTAGCCTCAAATGGAGCAATCCTATCACTCTCGCATTGAAAACAATGCGTACAACGCGCACAAGTCTTCATTTGAGGAAACTTGCTATTCGTTTCGTTATTTCCTCAAAATATGAAAACAAATAGGTGATTAAGAGTCATATTACTTCGTTATACATCGGTTAGCCTCAAAAGGAGCAATCCTATCACTCTCGCATTGAAAACAATGCGTACAACGCACACAAGTCTTCATTTGAGGAAACTTGCTATTCGTTTCGTTATTTCCTCAAAATATGAAAAAAAATAGGTGATTAAGAGTCATATAACTTCGTTATAAATCGGTTAGCCTCAAAAGGAGCAATCCTATCACTCTCGCATTGAAAACAATGCGTACAACGCACACAAGTCTTCAATTGAGAAAACTTGCTATTCGTTTCGATGTTTCCTCAAAATTTGCAAAGAAATAGGTGAATTAGAGTCATATTACTTCGTTATACATCGGTTAGCCTCAAATGGAGCAATCCTATCACTCTCGCATTGAAAACAATGCGTACAACGCACACAAGTCTTCATTTGAGGAAACTTGCTATTCGTTTCGTTATTTCCTCAAAATATGAAAACAAATAGGTGATTAAGAGTCATATTACTTCGTTATACATCGGTTAGCGCCAAAAGGAGCAATCCTATCACTCTCGCATTGAAAACAATGCGTACAACGCACACAAGTCTTCATTTGAGGAAACTTGCTATTCGTTTCGTTATTTCCTCAAAATATGAAAACAAATAGGTGATTAAGAGTCATATTACTTCGTTATACATCGGTTAACCTCAAAAGGAGCAATCGTATCACTCTCGCATTGAAAACAATGCGTACAACGCACACAAGTCTTCATTTGAGGAAACTTGCTATTCGTTTCGTTGTTTCCTCAAAATATGAAAACAAATAGGTGATTAAGAGTCATATTACTTCGTTATACATCGGTTAGCCTCAAAAGGAGCAATCCTATCACTCTCGCATTGAAAACAATACGTACAACGCACACAAGTCTTCATTTGAGGAAACTTGCTATTCGTTTCGTTATTTCCTCAAAATATGAAAATAAATAGGTGATTAAGAGTCATATTACTTCGTTATACATCGGTTAGCCTCAAAAGGAGCAATCCTATCACTCTCGCATTGAAAACAATGCGTACAACGCACACAAGTCTTCAATTGAGAAAACTTGCTATTCGTTTCGATGTTTCCTCAAAATTTGCAAAGAAATAGGTGAATTAGAGTCATATTACTTCGTTATACATCGGTTAGCCTCAAATGGAGCAATCCTATCACTCTCGCATTGAAAACAATGCGTACAACGCACAAAAGTCTTCATTTGAGGAAACTTGCTATTCGTTTCGTTATTTCCTCAAAATATGAAAACAAATAGGTGATTAAGAGTCATATTACTTCGTTATACATCGGTTAGCGTCAAAAGGAGCAATCCTATCACTCTCGCATTGAAAACAATGCGTACAATGCACACAAGTCTTCAATTGAGAAAACTTGTTATTTGTTTCGATGTTTCCTCAAAATTTGCAAAGAAATAGGTGATTAAGAGTCATATTACTTCGTTATACATCGGTTAGCCTCAAATGGAGCAATCCTATCACTCTCGCATTGAAAACAATGCGTACAATGCACACAAGTCTTCATTTGAGGAAACTTGCTATTCGTTTCGTTATTTCCTCAAAATATGAAAACAAATAGGTGATTAAGAGTCATATTACTTCGTTATACATCGGTTAGCCTCAAAAGGAGCAATCGTATCACTCTCGCATTGAAAACAATGCGTACAACGCACACAAGTCTTCATTTGAGGAAACTTTCTATTCGTTTCGTTATTTCCTCAAAATATGAAAACAAATAGGTGATTAAGAGTCATATTACTTCGTTATACATCGGTTAGCCTCAAATGGAGCAATCCTATCACTCTCGCATTGAAAACAATGCGTACAACGCACACAAGTCTTCATTTGAGGAAACTTGCTATTCGTTTCGTTATTTCCTCAAAATATGAAAACAAATAGGTGATTAAGAGTCATATTACTTCGTTATACATCGGTTAGCCTCAAAAGGAGCAATCCTATCACTCTCGCATTGAAAACAATGCGTACAACGCACACAAGTCTTCAATTGAGGAAAATTGCTATTCGTTTCGATGTTTCCTCAAAATTTGCAAAGAAATAGGTGAATTAGAGTCATATTACTTCGTTATACATCGGTTAGCCTCAAATGGAGCAATCCTATCACTCTCGCATTGAAAACAATGCGTACAACGCGCACAAGTCTTCATTTGAGGAAACTTGCTATTCGTTTCGTTATTTCCTCAAAATATGAAAACAAATAGGTGATTAAGAGTCATATTACTTCGTTATACATCGGTTAGCCTCAAAAGGAGCAATCCTATCACTCTCGCATTGAAAACAATGTGTACAACGCACACAAGTCTTCATTTGAGGAAACTTGCTATTCGTTTTGTTATTTCCTCAAAATATGAAAACAAATAGGTGATTAAGAGTCATATAACTTCGTTATAAATCGGTTAGCCTCAAAAGGAGCAATCCTATCACTCTCGCATTGAAAACAATGCGTACAACGCACACAAGTCTTCAATTGAGAAAACTTGCTATTCGTTTCGATGTTTCCTCAAAATTTGCAAAGAAATAGGTGAATTAGAGTCATATTACTTCGTTATACATCGGATAGTCTCAAATGGAGCAATCCTATCACTCTCGCATTGAAAACAATACGTACAACGCACACAAGTCTTCATTTGAGGAAACTTGCTATTCGTTTCGTTATTTCCTCAAAATATGAAAACAAATAGGTGATTAAGAGTCATATTTGTAATGTCCTAGAATTTCCACATTTTTATTAATTAAAATATTAATTTAATTTCCAACGAGTTAATTTTAAGAGATTATTTAAATCTTTTTATGTGATTAATTAATTATGTGATTAAATAATTATGTAATTAATTACTAAAATTAATTAAAGGGGGTCACTAATATGTTATTAAATTAGTGAATAAACCCTAAAGTTTTAATATCAAAATAATTGATAAGTTTCCTATTATTTAAATATTCAATTAAATTGAATATAATGAGTGAATTAAATATAATAAATTAATTAATATGATTATTAATTAATGTAAATAATGTGAAATATTAATAATAATATTTATTAGTCCATTTAGTAATTTAATACTTATGGGTTAAAATATTTAATTAATTATTCAACCTATTTATTTATTTAATCATGGATTGAATAATTAATGTAAATTATTAAATTAGCCCAACATGGGTCAATTAGTAGCCCAAGTGGAGAATAATAAAATTTGACAATTTAGTAGCCCAAACAATTTAATAGAAGCCCAATTGGTATTTTAAATTAAAGCCCAATGATTGGCCCACTTGGAAAATACTTAAATTAACTATTAATTGTTTAAAAAGTAAAAAGTGACACTTAATTTGGGACAAAAGAAGGGAGATCAGCCGACATGCATGAATGAGAGAGAAAAAGTGAGGTTTTGTTTTATTTTATTTTTCATTTAATTAAATAATGGTTGCTTGTTTTATTTTTTTTTTAAGTACATAAACCATGCCTCTTTTCACCAACTATGTATGGCTAGCTTTCTTGTGTAAGTATCCTTGCTCTCTCATTATGGAAATTTGATAGATATAGATTTTATATCTATGCCCATTGTAAGTATACTTACAATTTAGTAGATTTTGAAAATCATTTCTCATCTTTTATTTTCAAACAAAAGAGAGAGCTAGAGAGCATTTGAGAGTGAGAAAATAGTAAGATCAAAATACTAAGAGAGGAGAAGGAGTTCTTGGTGCATGTCATCTTCATTCATCACCTACTTTGGAAGAAAAAGAAAGATAGCCATTAAATCAAGGTAATGGTTATTTTAAATAAAGTTTTGTTTTTAAATTAAATAAATCACCATGTTAGTATAAGCATGTTAATATAATTATTAATGTGTAGAGGTAATAATTATGCCATACTTGAGTTTAATATGTTTGGTTTGTATTTTGGTATATTTTATATGCTAAAATATGTGTTTAGTAGTGTGTAAACAAGTTTTGAAATATATTACCAAAAATATTTTTGTAAAACTTAGGTTTGATGTTCTAATATTATAGAACATTAAATCATGAGAAAAACAAAGTTTGAATCACTCAAAATGGAGTTATACACAAAAAGTTATGATTTGTGGTAGTTTAAGTGATGTAAAAATTTTTATAAAAAAATATTGATATTAAATCATGAAAAATTAATTTTTCATGTTATAAATTAATATAAGATGATTGGTAATTTTTTTGGATTTTTATTGAAGAGTTAAAGATTTATTGAAGGTATATTTTTATTTAAAATGGGTAGCCGGAAACACTGTTCACGTTCTGCGGGAAGAAAAAAATTTTAAGGCTTTCCGCGCAATGCGCGGCTGCCACTGTTCACCGAGGACGCGGAGCCAAACGACGTCGTTTGGCGTCCGTAGAAAATTCACTCCGCGCGTACGCGCGGAAGCCGTTTCCGGCTTTTCAAAAACGGCGTCGTTTTGACCCGTAACAAACCAAAACGCGCGCAATGCGCGGTAAGAAACTTTTCGGCGAAATTACCATTTTGCCCCTCCGTGTTTTTCTTGGCAGAATTACCATTCTGCCCTCGGTCCGGTTTTTCAACTTATTTACGAAAATGCCATTCGGGTTAATTTTAATTAATTTAAATATTTGAAAATTAATTTAAAATTATAACCAAAATAATAATAATACAAAAATAATATTGGGGAGGATATTTTTCATAAAGTTTAATATTTAAATATTTTAAATATTAATCTAGTTAGCTAAACCATGGTTAGGTTAAATAAATTTATTATTTATTTATTATTTTAAATGTTAATAATAAATAAAGATGATAAATTAGCAATTATTATTTAATGCCTATTAAATAATATTTAAAGAGAGATAAAATTTATAAATTAATTATTTATTATTTAAATATTATTAAATAATAAATAAAGATAATTAAGTAATTAATTATTATTTAATTAACATTAAATAACGATTAATGGAAATTAAGTTATTAGAGTAATAATTTATTATTTAATTTAAATAATAAATAAGAATGATTTGATTATTATTTAACCTTAAATAATAATTAAAATTAATTAAATAATTAATTATTATTTAATTGACATTAAATAATAATTAAAGAGGATTAAGATTAGTAAACTATTATTTAATTTCCTTAATTAAATAATAAGTAAGGTTAATTACTTGGTTAATTATTGGTTGATTAACATTAAATTAAAGAAGGTTTAAACTAAGTTAATAATTATTTATTATTTAATTATAATTAAATAATAATTAAGTACAATTAGTTATTATTTATAATAACTAGAGTTAATTAATTAATTTCTATTTAATCAATATTAAATAGTAATTAAAAAGAGATTGAGTTAATAAAATAAATTGAATTGAACTAAACAATTATAATAAGTTGTTTAAGGGTTTAATAAGTGTCCAACACTTAAGAAAAATATTTTCTAACTTATTAAATTATTAACCTAAAATGATTAAGTGTCTATAAGGTTAATAATATTGTTTTGACTAATGTCATTTATGTGTTAGTACTTATGTGGTAAATAAGTTCGTTATTAAGCGTATAATTATGCAAATACGTCGTACTAATTATTAGACCGACTTTATTAATGTTAGGTCTTTCAAAGCAAGTTAGTTAAAGCTAGACAATTATTGTAGCTGAGCAAACAGGCAAGTTCTCTAACCCTACTCAATTATTATTGCTGAACAAGTTTCCATACTTGTAATTATTGTTAAAGCTTGAAGTGGTTTAATTATCGAAAATTATTCCACATCCATATTGTTTATACAATCGCACTTAGTGCATTTGAAGCTTGTTAGTTCTTGATTCATGAACTGTATTAAAAATGTCTGAAGCTAATAGTTCAGCTAGACATTGCGTTTCTAAATTCAATAACTGGAATACTTTTAAAAGCTTATCCAAACCATTGTTGGGTGCGGATTTCTTATATTAAGACTGAGAATTGAACAACCCTAAATTAGGGGATTTTGTGTCGGGAAACCGACTTTGGCGCCAGTGACTAAATGTAATGCATATACAGCGGGTTGAATAGGCTGATCCCCTTGAAAACCAAACAACTCAAAGGGTCAGAGGAAACTCTATTATACCCTAGTTAGTTCAGGGTCCTTAGTGACCACTCAGCATTTTAAGATTCAAATATTCTGTTTATTAAAATTTGAATCCTGATTCATTCAAAATTGTTATATCTATTGTTGAACCATTGATGATCTTTCCCATTCATTCATGATATATTAAATCTATATGATTGTTATAAACTTGCTGAGCAAACTAGTTGCTCATTCTTGCTATATCATGAACCATTTTTCAGATAATCCTGATTGCTCCAGGAAGGATAAGGGAAAAGGAAAGGCCAAAGCTTAAGTAGCTTATGCAGGCTAGTTAGATCTTTATTTATGTATTTACGGTTGTTAAACCTTTTGTAATTCCTTATGATAGGAACTGTTTTTATGTTAAGGTTGATAGACCCTGGTATTGTAACCTTTTGAAGGGAACCAATATGTATTATTCCGCGATATTTAAATGCAATGTATGTATTTAATTGTTAGTAATGTGTTGAATAGTGAGAACCAAACTCGAGGTTATGGAACCCGGATTTGGGGTCGTCACAGGTTGGTATCAGAGCTGTAGGTTAGAAACGTTAGGATTTGCGAAACCTAAGTTATAACCTTAGTATTAAACTCATATCGAGTGCGTTAGGGGATGAATCGGGGAGATTCATCATGTTGTGTATTTTGGAGATGGATTGAGAAAATCCATCGAGCCGAGATGTACATGATAAAATATCATTTCATTTCATCAATGAATATATTTTATTGCTGTACTAACGTGTGTTATTGTTTTATGATATAGGATGGCAGAGATCGGACAGTCGAGTCGCATTGCTGAGGAGGACTATATTGATATCCATATGGATACTGCACAGCCGCTGGTGGCTGCACCCGTAGAGGAGCCAGAGTCAGATCCTGAGGAGGGGGATCGTGTGGAGCCCGTCTGGGGCGGAGTCATGAGGCCTTACAGTGAGGATGAGGCAGAGTCAGAGGAGTCTGAGGAGGAGGAGTCAGCTGATGGCATGGGCACCACTGCCGCTGACATCATAGAGGGACTGACCGATAGGAACGAGGGGCTGGAGGCAAGGGTCCAGCATCTAGAGGAGCAGAATCTGACCCACCAGCACATGGAGGATCAGTATAGGGATGCGGCTTATCAGTTCTCTGGCGAGAACGCAGAGCTGAAGGAGAGGATTGTAGGACTGGAGGATCAGGTACAGGAGTACGAGGATTCAGTGGAGCACTTTGCGGTGCTAACTCATCAGCTGGTAGAGCAGGATGTAGAGCTGCAGGCTAAATTAGCAGTGGTTGAGACTAGGTTGGCAGAGGCTGAGCTGAAGGTTCAGCAGGTTCAGGCAGAGAAGGCCGCCATCCGTGCACACTGGCAGGAGGCGATAGAGGACCGTATAGAGATGGAGAGACAGCGGGATGCCGCTTATGGTCAGATGATTGAGCTAGAGGAGGAGGTCCGCGAGAAGCGGGTGAGGACGGATAGACTTAGCTACGTCTACCGATCTTCATATGGTAGGCTTCAGAGCAGGGTGCACTACTACCCAGCTGAGGAGGGCCAGTCTATGCACACCATCAGCAGGAGTGTGGTGATGGCCATCGGGGATGAGGAGTATGACGACGCGATCCGTAGGGGGATGCGCAGTCAGTAGTAGTAGTAGTTGTTTTCTAATTTCGTATGTAAATAGATGCAGTATAACCCAACTTTTGTTTTATTAGAGGGTTAATATGTCACTAAATCCCAACTCTAGGAAGTTGTAGGATATGTCAGATCCCATCTTTTGTAGCTTCTAAGGGATAGAAGCATTTGTAGCGGTATGCTTTTGAAGTAAAGTGCTACGCACTACTGTTTTAGCATATGAATATAAATGCAGTTGAAATTATGTTTATATGCGTATTGAAATAATTACTTGTATTTTAGCTAAACATTGTCTAAGATACAAAATAATGAAATGAAAAAGATGAAATTAGTATAATAATGTAAATTTTTGTTTATAACAGAAAATGAGGCCACGTAGACAACCACCAAGGAACCAGGGGGTAGAAGAGTCAGTTAACAACGACGCGGGGGGACACAACGTAGACCCAATGCAAAACTTTGTCGACATGCTAGCTGAGGCGATGCAAAACCGCCACCCTGTAGTAGCAAATCCACCACCACCACCAAATCAGTTGGCAAACTTCAAAGACTTTAAAGCGGTGGGACCGCCAGAGTTTAGGGGAACGTCGGACCCGATAGAGGCCCAATCCTGGATAAAGGAGATAGAGAAAGCGTTCGTTATCGCAAGAGTAGCTGAAGAGCAAAAGACAATCTTTGCTACCTACATGATGAAGGGAGAAGCCAATTTCTGGTGGGAAGCCAATCAGAATAGGGCTGGGGATGGTGTAGTGCCATGGACAAGATTCAAGGAAATATTCGATGAGAATTATTTTCCAAAGAGTATGAAAAGTAGGATGGAAGTAAAATTTCTAGAGCTGAAACAGGAGAACATGTCGGTACCGGAGTACGCGGCAAAATTCAATGAGTTGGCCAGGTTCGCTCCACATCAAGTGGATACGGAGGAACGCAAGGCCAGAAGATTCGAGAATGGGTTGAGACCTTGGATATTCAACAAGGTAGCGGTACTGCAGATTGACTCGTTCGCAACGTTGCTGGAGAAGTCAATCATTGCTGAAGGTGGAAGCGACGCGTTGACCAAGTTTAACCAAGAGAGAAATAAGAAGAAAAATGAAGGGGGAAGCAAGAGCAGTAACAACGGAGGCAATAATAACAACAATAAGCGTAAGTGGGACAACAGCAACAACGATAGGAACTCGGGAAATCAGCAAGGAAATACCCAGAAAAAGCCGATATGTAATATATGTGGAAAGGCCCATTTCGGGGAATGCAGGAAAGGAAAGAATACATGCTACAATTGCGGTCAGGTGGGACATATTTCTCCAGATTGTCCCCTCCCAAAGAAAGGGAGATGCTTTTCTTGCGGAGCATCTGACCACCTGATAAAGGATTGCCCCAAGAAGAAGAATGACGGGGGTAGCGGCTACAAGGGCAATAACAGCAGATTGGCTATCGGGGGACCGGTACCACAGAACAAGCCGACAGCCCGGACGTTCAACATGACGGTGCAAGATGCAGTGGGGTCAAAAGACGTGGTGTCAGGTATTATTCCGATCAATAATATAAATGCATATGTATTGTTTGATTCGGGTGCTACCTGTTCATTTGTGTCTGATGATTTCGCTAGACGATTAGAGTTGCCTAGGGACAAACTAGAAAACTCAATGAACATAGAAGTTGCTAATAAAGAAGTGATTCCGGTAGAGTACATACATAGAAATTGTTGTGCTGAAATCAGGGGTCAGAAATTAAATGTGAATCTAATTCCAATACGTCTGGGGGAATTTGATGTAATACTTGGGATGGATTGGTTGTTTAACCACGGGGCGATAATTGATTGTCAGAAGAAGTGCATACACCTTAAGACACCAAATAAGTCTAAGGTCGTATTTTATGGCAGCAAATCGTCAAGATAGTCTTCTTGTCTGACGATGATGCAGGCCAAGAAATTATTGAAGAAAGGTTGTGTAGGGTATTTGGCTCATGTGGTTGACACACAAGTGGTGAGTCCCGAGATGGAGCAAATACCAGTAGTTAGGGAGTTTACGGATGTTTTTCCAGATGTACTGCCGGGTTTACCGCCGGACAGGGAAATAGAATTTGTGATTGATTTAGTACCGGGGACAGCACCGATATCGAAAGCACCATATAGGATGGCTCCGGTAGAACTAAAGGAATTGATGGTGCAATTGCAGGAGTTGCTAGACAATAAGTACATTCAGCCAAGTGTTTCTCCATGGGGAGCACCGGTGCTGTTTGTAAAGAAGAAGGATGGATCGATGAGATTGTGTATGGATTATAGAGAGCTGAATAAGGTGACAATTAAGAACAAGTACCCGTTACCACGAATTGACGATCTTTTCGATCAATTGAAAGGGGCGAAGTACTTTTCAAAGATTGACTTAAGGACTGGTTATCATCAGTTGAAAGTCAGGAAGGAGGATATACCCAAGACGGCATTCAGAACTCGATATGGGCATTATGAGTTTCTGGTGATGTCGTTTGGACTAACGAATGCGCCAGCCGCATTTATGGACATGATGAACAGAATATTCAAGCAATACTTGGATAAATTTGTAGTCGTGTTCATTGACGATATTCTGGTGTATTCCAAAACGGAGGAGGAGCATGCTGAACACCTAAGATTGGTGTTGGAGATTTTACGGAAGGAGCGGTTGTACGCTAAGTTTTCAAAGTGTGAATTCTGGTTGGAAAGAGTTCAATTTTTAGGTCATGTTATTGACAAGGAAGGAGTTTCGGTTGATCCGGCAAAGGTTGAATCGGTAATGAATTGGGAGCAACCAAGGACGCCGACAGAAGTAAGAAGTTTCTTAGGGTTAGCGGGTTACTATCGGAGGTTCATTCAAGACTTCTCAAAGATAGCAACACCGTTGACCAACTTAACAAGAAAGACGGTGAAATACGTGTGGACAGAGAAGTGTGAGGAAAGTTTTCAGGAGTTAAAGAAAAGACTTAGTGAAGCACCTGTATTGACCTTACCAGACGATACAGGAGGTTTTACGGTCTACAGTGATGCATCGCACAAGGGGCTTGGCTGTGTGCTTATGCAAAACGGCAAAGTCGTTGCGTATGCGTCCAGACAATTAAAAGATTATGAGAAGGGATATCCTACCCACGACTTGGAGCTGGCAGCGGTAGTGTTTGCCCTTAAAATTTGGAGACATTATCTGTACGGAGAAAAATGTGAGATATTCACAGACCATAAGAGTCTGAAGTATATCTTCACACAGAAGGAGCTGAATATGAGGCAACGGAGATGGTTGGAATTGATCAAAGATTATGATTGTGAAATTCTATATCATCCCGGCAAGGCCAACGTAGTAGCGGATGCTCTGAGTAGAAAGAGCAGGGAGAAATTGTTCATATTGACAGATCAAGAACAATTGGTTCAAGAGATGGCTCGAATGGAGTTGGAAGTGAGAAGTCCAAACGAGTCAATAGAAGTCGAGGTGAGCCCAACCTTGTTAGATAGGGTGAAAGAGGCTCAAGACAAAGATGAGGAATGTGACAGAATCCGGAAGAGGATGACCGATGGAGAAGAGGTCAAGTTTAAAATTGATAGCATGGGATTGCTGAGATTTGAAAATCGTGTTTGGGTACCGCTAGTGCCTGAATTACGAGAGGAAATTTTGCAAGAGGCTCACAGTACTAGATACTCGATACATCCGGGAAGTACGAAGATGTATCAAGATCTACGTCAGCATTTTTGGTGGCCGAATTTAAAGAGGGAGGTTGCAGAATGTGTCAGCCGATGCCTAACTTGTCAGAGGGTAAAGGCCGAACATCAGAGACCAAGTGGATTGTTACAGCCGTTAGAAATTCCTGAGTGGAAATGGGAGCATATCACAATGGATTTTGTGGTAGGACTTCCAGCAACACAGAAGGGATATGACGCAATTTGGGTGATTGTGGATCGGCTAACAAAGTCAGCGCACTTTTTGCCGATCAAGATCAGGTTCAGTTTGGATCAGTTGTCCAAACTGTACATCAAAGAGATAGTTTCAAGACATGGGGTGCCGGTATCGATTGTGTCAGACAGAGATCCGCGCTTCACGTCAAAATTTTGGAGAAGTCTTCAGGAGAGATTGGGGACACAGTTGAGAATGAGTACAGCGTATCATCCGCAGACCGATGGGCAAAGTGAGAGAACAATTCAGACATTGGAAGATATGCTCAGGGCCTGCGTAATGGATTTCAAGGGCAGTTGGGAAATCCATCTACCACTAGTTGAGTTTGCATACAACAACAGTTATCATGCGAGCATAGGTATGCCGCCTTACGAAGCTTTATATGGCAGAAAATGCAGAACACCTCTGTGTTGGGATGAGGTAGGAGAACGCCGACTGTTGGGGCCAGAGTTGGTTCAACAGACGGTAGAAATTATCAAGGTAATAAGAGCTAGGCTAGTAGCAGCTCAAGACCGTCAAAAGAAATACGCCGATTTACATCGACAGAAACGAGACTTCGAGGTGGGGAGTTTTGTGTTCATTAAGGTATCTCCCTGGAAAGGGAAGATCAGGTTTGGAAAGAAGGGGAAATTGAGTCCAAGGTTCATAGGACCGTTCGAAATATTGAGAAGAGTGGGTGAAGTAGCATACGAGGTAGCTTTACCTCCTGAATTGGAACATATTCACAATGTGTTTCACGTGTCGGTATTGCGACCATACAAACCAGACTACAAGCACGTTATCTCCTATGAACCAATTCAAGTCGGGAAGGACTTATCATATGAAGAAGTTCCTGTTCAGATACTCGATAGGAAGGAACAGAAACTGAGAAATAAGATAATTCATTCTGTCAAAGTACTCTGGAGGAATCACGCCATTGAAGAATCTACGTGGGAATTAGAGGAGGAAATGAGGGCAAATTACCCGTTTTTATTTGAGTAACCTTATTTTTACAATTCCGAGGACGGAATTTTTATAAGGAGGGGAGAATGTAATGTCCTAGAATTTCCACATTTTTATTAATTAAAATATTAATTTAATTTCCAACGAGTTAATTTTAAGAGATTATTTAAATCTTTTTATGTGATTAATTAATTATGTGATTAAATAATTATGTAATTAATTACTAAAATTAATTAAAGGGGGTCACTAATATGTTATTAAATTAGTGAATAAACCCTAAAGTTTTAATATCAAAATAATTGATAAGTTTCCTATTATTTAAATATTCAATTAAATTGAATATAATGAGTGAATTAAATATAATAAATTAATTAATATGATTATTAATTAATGTAAATAATGTGAAATATTAATAATAATATTTATTAGTCCATTTAGTAATTTAATACTTATGGGTTAAAATATTTAATTAATTATTCAACCTATTTATTTATTTAATCATGGATTGAATAATTAATGTAAATTATTAAATTAGCCCAACATGGGTCAATTAGTAGCCCAAGTGGAGAATAATAAAATTTGACAATTTAGTAGCCCAAACAATTTAATAGAAGCCCAATTGGTATTTTAAATTAAAGCCCAATGATTGGCCCACTTGGAAAATACTTAAATTAACTATTAATTGTTTAAAAAGTAAAAAGTGACACTTAATTTGGGACAAAAGAAGGGAGATCAGCCGACATGCATGAATGAGAGAGAAAAAGTGAGGTTTTGTTTTATTTTATTTTTCATTTAATTAAATAATGGTTGCTTGTTTTATTTTTTTTTTAAGTACATAAACCATGCCTCTTTTCACCAACTATGTATGGCTAGCTTTCTTGTGTAAGTATCCTTGCTCTCTCATTATGGAAATTTGATAGATATAGATTTTATATCTATGCCCATTGTAAGTATACTTACAATTTAGTAGATTTTGAAAATCATTTCTCATCTTTTATTTTCAAACAAAAGAGAGAGCTAGAGAGCATTTGAGAGTGAGAAAATAGTAAGATCAAAATACTAAGAGAGGAGAAGGAGTTCTTGGTGCATGTCATCTTCATTCATCACCTACTTTGGAAGAAAAAGAAAGATAGCCATTAAATCAAGGTAATGGTTATTTTAAATAAAGTTTTGTTTTTAAATTAAATAAATCACCATGTTAGTATAAGCATGTTAATATAATTATTAATGTGTAGAGGTAATAATTATGCCATACTTGAGTTTAATATGTTTGGTTTGTATTTTGGTATATTTTATATGCTAAAATATGTGTTTAGTAGTGTGTAAACAAGTTTTGAAATATATTACCAAAAATATTTTTGTAAAACTTAGGTTTGATGTTCTAATATTATAGAACATTAAATCATGAGAAAAACAAAGTTTGAATCACTCAAAATGGAGTTATACACAAAAAGTTATGATTTGTGGTAGTTTAAGTGATGTAAAAATTTTTATAAAAAAATATTGATATTAAATCATGAAAAATTAATTTTTCATGTTATAAATTAATATAAGATGATTGGTAATTTTTTTGGATTTTTATTGAAGAGTTAAAGATTTATTGAAGGTATATTTTTATTTAAAATGGGTAGCCGGAAACACTGTTCACGTTCTGCGGGAAGAAAAAAATTTTAAGGCTTTCCGCGCAAGGCGCGGCTGCCACTGTTCACCGAGGACGCGGAGCCAAACGACGTCGTTTGGCGTCCGTAGAAAATTCACCTCCGCGCGTACGCGCGGAAGCCGTTTCCGGCTTTTCAAAAACGGCGTCGTTTTGACCCGTAACAAACCAAAACGCGCGCAATGCGCGGTAAGAAACTTTTCGGCGAAATTACCATTTTGCCCCTCCGTGTTTTTCTTGGCAGAATTACCATTCTGCCCTCGGTCCGGTTTTTCAACTTATTTACGAAAATGCCATTCGGGTTAATTTTAATTAATTTAAATATTTGAAAATTAATTTAAAATTATAACCAAAATAATAATAATACAAAAATAATATTGGGGAGGATATTTTTCATAAAGTTTAATATTTAAATATTTTAAATATTAATCTAGTTAGCTAAACCATGGTTAGGTTAAATAAATTTATTATTTATTTATTATTTTAAATGTTAATAATAAATAAAGATGATAAATTAGCAATTATTATTTAATGCCTATTAAATAATATTTAAAGAGAGATAAAATTTATAAATTAATTATTTATTATTTAAATATTATTAAATAATAAATAAAGATAATTAAGTAATTAATTATTATTTAATTAACATTAAATAACGATTAATGGAAATTAAGTTATTAGAGTAATAATTTATTATTTAATTTAAATAATAAATAAGAATGATTTGATTATTATTTAACCTTAAATAATAATTAAAATTAATTAAATAATTAATTATTATTTAATTGACATTAAATAATAATTAAAGAGGATTAAGATTAGTAAACTATTATTTAATTTCCTTAATTAAATAATAAGTAAGGTTAATTACTTGGTTAATTATTGGTTGATTAACATTAAATTAAAGAAGGTTTAAACTAAGTTAATAATTATTTATTATTTAATTATAATTAAATAATAATTAAGTACAATTAGTTATTATTTATAATAACTAGAGTTAATTAATTAATTTCTATTTAATCAATATTAAATAGTAATTAAAAAGAGATTGAGTTAATAAAATAAATTGAATTGAACTAAACAATTATAATAAGTTGTTTAAGGGTTTAATAAGTGTCCAACACTTAAGAAAAATATTTTCTAACTTATTAAATTATTAACCTAAAATGATTAAGTGTCTATAAGGTTAATAATATTGTTTTGACTAATGTCATTTATGTGTTAGTACTTATGTGGTAAATAAGTTCGTTATTAAGCGTATAATTATGCAAATACGTCGTACTAATTATTAGACCGACTTTATTAATGTTAGGTCTTTCAAAGCAAGTTAGTTAAAGCTAGACAATTATTGTAGCTGAGCAAACAGGCAAGTTCTCTAACCCTACTCAATTATTATTGCTGAACAAGTTTCCATACTTGTAATTATTGTTAAAGTTTGAAGTGGTTTAATTATCGAAAATTATTCCACATCCATATTGTTTATACAATCGCACTTAGTGCATTTGAAGCTTGTTAGTTCTTGATTCATGAACTGTATTAAAAATGTCTGAAGCTAATAGTTCAGCTAGACATTGCGTTTCTAAATTCAATAACTGGAATACTTTTAAAAGCTTATCCAAACCATTGTTGGGTGCGGATTTCTTATATTAAGACTGAGAATTGAACAACCCTAAATTAGGGGATTTTGTGTCGGGAAACCGACTTTGGCGCCAGTGACTAAATGTAATGCATATACAGCGGGTTGAATAGGCTGATCCCCTTGAAAACCAAACAACTCAAAGGGTCAGAGGAAACTCTATTATACCCTAGTTAGTTCAGGGTCCTTAGTGACCACTCAGCATTTTAAGATTCAAATATTCTGTTTATTAAAATTTGAATCCTGATTCATTCAAAATTGTTATATCTATTGTTGAACCATTGATGATCTTTCCCATTCATTCATGATATATTAAATCTATATGATTGTTATAAACTTGCTGAGCAAACTAGTTGCTCATTCTTGCTATATCATGAACCATTTTTCAGATAATCCTGATTGCTCCAGGAAGGATAAGGGAAAAGGAAAGGCCAAAGCTTAAGTAGCTTATGCAGGCTAGTTAGATCTTTATTTATGTATTTACGGTTGTTAAACCTTTTGTAATTCCTTATGATAGGAACTGTTTTTATGTTAAGGTTGATAGACCCTGGTATTGTAACCTTTTGAAGGGAACCAATATGTATTATTCCGCGATATTTAAATGCAATGTATGTATTTAATTGTTAGTAATGTGTTGAATAGTGAGAACCAAACTCGAGGTTATGGAACCCGGATTTGGGGTCGTCACAATATTACTTCGTTATACATCGGTTAGCCTCAAAAGGAGCAATCCTATCACTCTCGCATTGAAAACAATGCGTACAACGCACACAAGTCTTCATTTGAGGAAACTTGCTATTCGTTTCGTTATTTCCTCAAAATATGAAAACAAATAGGTCATTAAGAGTCATATAACTTCGTTATAAATCGGTTAGCCTCAAAAGGAGCAATCCTATCACTCTCGCATTGAAAACAATGCGTACAACGCACACAAGTCTTCAATTGAGAAAACTTGCTATTCGTTTCGATGTTTCCTCAAAATTTGCAAAGAAATAGGTGAATTAGAGTCATATTACTTCGTTATACATCGGTTAGCCTCAAAAGGAGCAATCCTATCACTCTCGCATTGAAAACAATGCGTACAACGCACACAAGTCTTCAATTGAGAAAATTTGCTATTCGTTTCGATGTTTCCTCAAAATTTGCAAAGAAATAGGTGATTAAGAGTCATCTTACTTCGTTATACATCGGTTAGCCTCAAATGGAGCAATCCTATCACTCTCGCATTGAAAACAATGCGTACAACGCACACAAGTCTTCATTTTTGGAAACTTGCTATTCGTTTCGTTATTTCCTCAAAATATGAAAACAAATAGGTGATTAAGAGTCATATTACTGCGTTATACATCGGTTAGCCTCAAAAGGAGCAATCGTATCACTCTCGCATTGAAAACAATGCGTACAACGCACACAAGTCTTCATTTGAGGAAACTTTCTATTCGTTTCGTTATTTCCTCAAAATATGAAAACAAATAGGTGATTAAGAGTCATATTACTTCGTTATACATCGGTTAGCCTCAAAAGGAGCAATCCTATCACTCTCGCATTGAAAACAATGCGTACAACGCACACAAGTCTTCATTTGAGGAAACTTGCTATTCGTTTCGTTATTTCCTCAAAATATGAAAACAAATAGGTGATTAAGAGTCATATTACTTCGTTATACATCGGTTAGCCTCAAAAGGAGCAATCCTATCACTCTCGCATTGAAAACAATGCGTACAACGCACACAAGTCTTCAATTGAGAAAACTTTCTATTCGTTTCGATGTTTCCTCAAAATTTGCAAAGAAATAGGTGAATTAGAGTCATATTACTTCGTTATACATCGTTTAGCCTCAAATGGAGCAATCCTATCACTCTCGCATTGAAAACAATGCGTACAACGAACACAAGTCTTCATTTGAGGAAACTTGCTATTCGTTTCGTTATTTCCTCAAAATATGAAAACAAATAGGTGATTAAGAGTCATATTACTTCGTTATACATCGGTTAACCTCAAAAGGAGCAATCGTATCACTCTCGCATTGAAAACAATGCGTACAACGCACACAAGTCTTCATTTGAGGAAACTTGCTATTCGTTTCGTTATTTCTCAAAATATGAAAACAAATAGGTGATTAAGAGTCATATAACTTCGTTATAAATCGGTTAGCCTCAAAAGGAGCAATCCTATCACTCTCGCATTGAAAACAATGCGTACAACGCACACAAGTCTTCAATTGAGAAAACTTGCTATTCGTTTCGATGTTTCCTCAAAATTTGCAAAGAAATAGGTGAATTAGAGTCATATTACTTCGTTATACATCGGTTAGCCTCAAATGGAGCAATCCTATCACTCTCGCATTGAAAACAATGTGTACAACGCACACAAGTCTTCAATTGAGAAAACTTGTTATTCGTTTCGATGTTTCCTCAAAATTTGCAAAGAAATAGGTGAATTAGAGTCATATTACTTCGTTATACATCGGTTAGCCTCAAATGGAGCAATCGTATCACTCTCGCATTGAAAACAATGCGTACAACGCGCACAAGTCTTCATTTGAGGAAACTTGCTATTCGTTTCGTTATTTCCTCAAAATATGAAAACAAATAGGTGATTAAGAGTCATATTACTTCGTTATACATCGGTTAGCCTCAAAAGGGGCAATCCTATCACTCTCGCATTGAAAACAATGCGTACAACGCACACAAGTCTTCATTTGAGGAAACTTGCTATTCGTTTCGTTATTTCCTCAAAATATGAAAACAAATAGGTGATTAAGAGTCATATTACTTCGTTATACATCGGTTAGCCTCAAAAGGAGCAATCCTATCACTCTCGCATTGAAAACAATGCGTACAACGCACACAAGTCTTCAATTGAGGAAAATTGCTATTCGTTTCGATATTTCCTCAAAATTTGCAAAGAAATAGGTGAATTAGAGTCATATTACTTCGTTATACATCGGTTAGCCTCAAATGGAGCAATCCTATCACTCTCGCATTGAAAACAATGCGTACAACGCGCACAAGTCTTCATTTGAGGAAACTTGCTATTCGTTTCGTTATTTCCTCAAAATATGCAAACAAATAGGTGATTAAGAGTCATATTACTTCGTTATACATCGGTTAGCCTCAAAAGGAGCAATCCTATCACTGTCGCATTGAAAACAATGCGTACAACGCACACAAGTCTTCATTTGAGGAAACTTGCTATTCGTTTCGTTATTTCCTCAAAATATGAAAACAAATAGGTCATTAAGAGTCATATAACTTCGTTATAAATCGGTTAGCCTCAAAAGGAGCAATCCTATCACTCTCGCATTGAAAACAATGCGTACAACGCACACAAGTCTTCAATTGAGAAAACTTGCTATTCGTTTCGATGTTTCCTCAAAATTTGCAAAGAAATAGGTGAATTAGAGTCATATTACTTCGTTATACATCGGTTAGCCTCAAATGGAGCAATCCTATCACTCTCGCATTGAAAACAATGCGTACAACGCACACAAGTCTTCATTTGAGGAAACTTGCTATTCGTTTCGTTATTTCCTCAAAATATGAAAACAAATAGGTGATTAAGAGTCATATTACTTCGTTATACATCGGTTAGCCTCAAAAGGAGCAATCCTATCACTCTCGCATTGAAAACAATGCGTACAACGCACACAAGTCTTCAATTGAGAAAACTTTCTATTCGTTTCGATGTTTCCTCAAAATTTGCAAAGAAATAGGTGAATTAGAGTCATATTACTTCGTTATACATCGTTTAGCCTCAAATGGAGCAATCCTATCACTCTCGCATTGAAAACAATGCGTACAACGCACACAAGTCTTCATTTGAGGAAACTTGCTATTCGTTTCGTTATTTCCTCAAAATATGAAAACAAATAGGTGATTAAGAGTCATATTACTTCGTTATACATCGGTTAACCTCAAAAGGAGCAATCGTATCACTCTCGCATTGAAAACAATGCGTACAACGCACACAAGTCTTCATTTGAGGAAACTTGCTATTCGTTTCGTTATTTCCTCAAAATATGAAAACAAATAGGTGATTAAGAGTCATATAACTTCGTTATAAATCGGTTAGCCTCAAAAGGAGCAATCCTATCACTCTCGCATTGAAAACAATGCGTACAACGCACACAAGTCTTCAATTGAGAAAACTTGCTATTCGTTTCGATGTTTCCTCAAAATTTGCAAAGAAATAGGTGAATTAGAGTCATATTACTTCGTTATACATCGGTTAGCCTCAAATGGAGCAATCCTATCACTCTCGCATTGAAAACAATGTGTACAACGCACACAAGTCTTCAATTGAGAAAACTTGCTATTCGTTTCGATGTTTCCTCAAAATTTGCAAAGAAATAGGTGAATTAGAGTCATATTACTTCGTTATACATCGGTTAGCCTCAAATGGAGCAATCGTATCACTCTCGCATTGAAAACAATGCGTACAACGCGCACAAGTCTTCATTTGATGAAACTTGCTATTCGTTTCGTTATTTCCTCAAAATATGAAAACAAATAGGTGATTAAGAGTCATATTACTTCGTTATACATCGGTTAGCCTCAAAAGGAGCAATCCTATCACTCTCGCATTGAAAACAATGCGTACAACGCACACAAGTCTTCATTTGAGGAAACTTGTTATTCGTTTCGTTATTTCCTCAAAATATGAAAACAAATAGGTGATTAAGAGTCATATTACTTCGTTATACATCGGTTAGCCTCAAAAGGAGCAATCCTATCACTCTCGCATTGAAAACAATGCGTACAACGCACACAAGTCTTCAATTGAGGAAAATTGCTATTCGTTTCGATGTTTCCTCAAAATTTGCAAAGAAATAGGTGAATTAGAGTCATATTACTTCGTTATACATCGGTTAGCCTCAAATGGAGCAATCCTATCACTCTCGCATTGAAAACAATGCGTACAACGCGCACAAGTCTTCATTTGAGGAAACTTGCTATTCGTTTCGTTATTTCCTCAAAATATGAAAACAAATAGGTGATTAAGAGTCATATTACTTCGTTATACATCGGTTAGCCTCAAAAGGAGCAATCCTATCACTCTCGCATTGAAAACAATGCGTACAACGCACACAAGTCTTCATTTGAGGAAACTTGCTATTCGTTTCGTTATTTCCTCAAAATATGAAAACAAATAGGTCATTAAGAGTCATATAACTTCGTTATAAATCGGTTAGCCTCAAAAGGAGAAATCCTATCACTCTCGCATTGAAAACAATGCGTACAACGCACACAAGTCTTCAATTGAGAAAACTTGCTATTCGTTTCGATGTTTCCTCAAAATTTGCAAAGAAATAGGTGAATTAGAGTCATATTACTTCGTTATACATCGGTTAGCCTCAAATGGAGCAATCCTATCACTCTCGCATTGAAAACAATGCGTATAACGCACACAAGTCTTCATTTGAGGAAACTTGCTATTCGTTTCGTTATTTCCTCAAAATATGAAAACAAATAGGTGATTAAGAGTCATATTACTTCGTTATACATCGGTTAGCCTCAAAAGGAGCAATCCTCTCACTCTCGCATTGAAAACAATGCGTACAACGCACACAAGTCTTCAATTGAGAAAACTTTCTATTCGTTTCGATGTTTCCTCAAAATTTGCAAAGAAATAGGTGAATTAGAGTCATATTACTTCGTTATACATCGTTTAGCCTCAAATGGAGCAATCCTATCACTCTCGCATTGAAAACAATGCGTACAACGCACACAAGTCTTCATTTGAGGAAACTTGCTATTCGTTTCGTTATTTCCTCAAAATATGAAAACAAATAGGTGATTAAGAGTCATATTACTTCGTTATACATCGGTTAACCTCAAAAGGAGCAATCGTATCACTCTCGCATTGAAAACAATGCGTACAACGCACACAAGTCTTCATTTGAGGAAACTTGCTATTCGTTTCGTTATTTCCTCAAAATATGAAAACAAATAGGTGATTAAGAGTCATATTACTTCGTTATACATCGGTTAGCCTCAAAAGGAGCAATCCTATCACTCTCGCATTGAAAACAATGCGTACAACGCACACAAGTCTTCAATTGAGAAAACTTGCTATTCGTTTCGATGTTTCCTCAAAATTTGCAAAGAAATAGGTGAATTAGAGTCATATTACTTCGTTATACATCGGTTAGCCTCAAATGGAGCAATACTATCACTCTCGCATTGAAAACAATGCGTACAACGCGCACAAGTCTTCATTTGAGGAAACTTGCTATTCGTTTCGTTATTTCCTCAAAATATGAAAACAAATAGGTGATTAAGAGTCATATTACTTCGTTATACATCGGTTAGCCTCAAAAGGAGCAATCCTATCACTCTCGCATTGAAAACAATGCGTACAACGCACACAAGTCTTCATTTGAGGAAACTTGCTATTCGTTTCGTTATTTCCTCAAAATATGAAAACAAATAGGTGATTAAGAGTCATATTACTTCGTTATACATCGGTTAGCCTCAAAAGGAGCAATCCTATCACTCTCGCATTGAAAAGAATGCGTACAACGCACATAAGTCTTCAATTGAGGAAACTTGCTATTCGTTTCGATGTTTCCTCAAAATTTGCAAAGAAATAGGTGAATTAGAGTCATATTACTTCGTTATACATCGGTTAGCCTCAAATGGAGCAATCCTATCACTCTCGCATTGAAAACAATGCGTACAACGCGCACAAGTCTTCATTTGAGGAAACTTGCTATTCGTTTCGTTATTTCCTCAAAATATGAAAACAAATAGGTGATTAAGAGTCATATTACTTCGTTATACATCGGTTAGCCTCAAAAGGAGCAATCCTATCACTCTCGCATTGAAAACAATGCGTACAACGCACACAAGTCTTCATTTGAGGAAACTTGCTATTCGTTTCGTTATTTCCTCAAAATATGAAAACAAATAGGTGATTAAGAGTCATATTACTTCGTTATACATCGGTTAGCCTCAAAAGGAGCAATCGTATCACTCTCGCATTGAAAACAATGCGTACAACGAACACAAGTCTTCATTTGAGGAAACTTGCTATTCGTTTCGTTATTTCCTCAAAATATGAAAACAAATAGGTGATTAAGAGTCATATAACTTCGTTATAAATCGGTTAGCCTCAAAAGGAGCAATCCTATCACTCTCGCATTGAAAACAATGCGTACAACGCACACAAGTCTTCAATTGAGAAAACTTGCTATTCGTTTCGATGTTTCCTCAAAATTTGCAAAGAAATAGGTGAATTAGAGTCATATTACTTCGTTATACATCGGTTAGCCTCAAAAGGAGCAATCGTATCACTCTCATTGAAAACAATGCGTACAACGCACACAAGTCTTCATTTGAGGAAACTTGCTATTCGTTTCGTTATTTCCTCAAAATATGAAAACAAATAGGTGATTAAGAGTCATATTACTTCGTTATACATCGGTTAGCCTCAAAAGGAGAAATCCTATCACTCTCGCATTGAAAACAATGCGTACAACGCACACAAGTCTTCATTTGAGGAAACTTGCTATTCGTTTCGTTATTTCCTCAAAATATGAAAACAAATAGGTGATTAAGAGTCATATTACTTCGTTATACATCGGTTAGCCTCAAAAGGAGCAATCCTATCACTCTCGCATTGAAAACAATGCGTACAACGCACACAAGTCTTCAATTGAGGAAACTTGCTATTCGTTTCGATGTTTCCTCAAAATTTGCAAAGAAATAGGTGAATTAGAGTCATATTACTTCGTTATACATCGGTTAGCCTCAAATGGAGCAATCCTATCACTCTCGCATTGAAAACAATGCGTACAACGCGCACAAGTCTTCATTTGAGGAAACTTGCTATTCGTTTCGTTATTTCCTCAAAATATGAAAACAAATAGGTGATTAAGAGTCATATTACTTCGTTATACATCGGTTAGCCTCAAAAGGAGCAATCCTATCACTCTCGCATTGAAAACAATGCGTACAACGCACACAAGTCTTCATTTGAGGAAACTTGCTATTCGTTTCGTTATTTCCTCAAAATATGAAAACAAATAGGTGATTAAGAGTCATATAACTTCGTTATAAATCGGTTAGCCTCAAAAGGAACAATCCTATCACTCTCGCATTGAAAACAATGCGTACAACGCACACAAGTCTTCAATTGAGAAAACTTGCTATTCGTTTCGATGTTTCCTCAAAATTTGCAAAGAAATAGGTGAATTAGAGTCATATTACTTCGTTATACATCGGTTAGCCTCAAATGGAGCAATCCTATCACTCTCGCATTGAAAACAATACGTACAACGCACACAAGTCTTCATTTGAGGAAACTTGCTATTCGTTTTGTTATTTCCTCAAAATATGAAAACAAATAGGTGATTAAGAGTCATATTACTTCGTTATACATCGGTTAGCCTCAAAAGGAGCAATCCTATCACTCTCGCATTGAAAACAATGCGTACAACGCACACAAGTCTTCAATTGAGAAAACTTGCTATTCGTTTCGATGTTTCCTCAAAATTTGCAAAGAAATAGGTGAATTAGAGTCATATTACTTCGTTATACATCGGTTAGCCTCAAATGGAGCAATCCTATCACTCTCGCATTGAAAATAATACGTACAACGCACACAAGTCTTCATTTGAGGAAACTTGCTATTCGTTTCGTTATTTCCTCAAAATATGAAAACAAATAGGTGATTAAGCGTCATATAACTTCGTTATAAATCGGTTAGCCTCAAAAGGAGCAATCCTATCACTCTCGCATTGAAAACAATGCGTACAACGCACACAAGTCTTCAATTGAGAAAACTTGCTATTCGTTTCGATGTTTCCTCAAAATTTGCAAAGAAATAGGTGAATTAGAGTCATATTACTTCGTTATACATCGGTTAGCCTCAAATGGAGCAATCCTATCACTCTCGCATTGAAAACAATACGTACAACGCACACAAGTCTTCATTTGAGGAAACTTGCTATTCGTTTCGTTATTTCCTCAAAATATGAAAACAAATACGTGATTAAGAGTCATATTACTTCGTTATACATCGGTTAGCCTCAAAAGGAGCAATCCTATCACTCTCGCATTGAAAACAATGCGTACAACGCACACAAGTCTTCAATTGAGAAAACTTGCTATTCGTTTCGATGTTTCCTCAAAATTTGCAAAGAAATAGGTGATTAAGAGTCATATTACTTCGTTATACATCGGTTAGCCTCAAATGGAGCAATCCTATCACTCTCGCATTGAAAACAATGCGTACAACGCACACAAGTCTTCATTTGAGGAAACTTGCTATTCGTTTCGTTATTTCCTCAAAATATGAAAACAAATAGGTGATTAAGAGTCATATTACTTCGTTATACATCGGTTAGCCTCAAAAGGAGCAATCGTATCACTCTCGCATTGAAAACAATGCGTACAACGCACACAAGTCTTCATTTGAGGAAACTTTCTATTCGTTTCGTTATTTCCTCAAAATATGAAAACAAATAGGTGATTAAGAGTCATATTACTTCGTTATACATCGGTTAGCCTCAAAAGGAGCAATCCTATCACTCTCGCATTGAAAACAATGCGTACAACGCACACAAGTCTTCAATTGAGAAAACTTGCTATTCGTTTCGATGTTTCCTCAAAATTTGCAAAGAAATAGGTGAATTAGAGTCATATTACTTCGTTATACATCGGTTAGCCTCAAATGGAGCAATCCTATCACTCTCGCATTGAAAACAATACGTACAACGCACACAAGTCTTCATTTGAGGAAACTTGCTATTCGTTTCGTTATTTCCTCAAAATATGAAAACAAATAGGTGATTAAGAGTCATATTACTTCGTTATACATCGGTTAGCCTCAAAAGGAGCAATCCTATCACTCTCGCATTGAAAACAATGCGTACAACGCACACAAGTCTTCAATTGAGAAAACTTGCTATTCGTTTCGATGTTTCCTCAAAATTTGCAAAGAAATAGGTGAATTAGAGTCATATTACTTCGTTATACATCGGTTAGCCTCAAATGGAGCAATCCTATCACTCTCGCATTGAAAACAATACGTACAACGCACACAAGTCTTCATTTGAGGAAACTTGCTATTCGTTTCGTTATTTCCTCAAAATATGAAAACAAATAGGTGATTAAGTGTAATGACCGCGAATATTACGCATTTCAAATATATTTGATTAATATTTATCAATGAAATGAATTAAATTTTTTATTTTGTTGTGCATTCATGAATAATCATATCTATGTGTATGAGGATTTAATTAAAAAGGGAAGTTCGCACGGTGATCTTATTTAAACCAAATGAACTAACCTACAAATATTAATATCAAGAAACGATAAGTTAGAAACCCTAATCGATGACTTAACAGAATGTGGTTGAGTTTATAATTAAACCAATTACTTGATAGATTAAATTAATTTATTAAAGACAAGTCTAATTGTGTTAATTAATATAATTAATTCAAGTGTAACATTTAATAATAGTAGTCCATGAATTTATTAAATGTTAACCTTAAAGTGGTAAAATTAATTCATGTTACTAATTAGCATTATGTGATTAAATGGGTATCAACTAAATGCTTAGCTCATGGAATTAATTATCTAGCCCATGGAATTAATTGCTTAGCCCATTGATTTAATTATTGAAGATCCAAGTGGAATTAATTGGGAGCCCAATGAATTAAATTTCTAGAGCCCAAAAACCTAGCCAATCATATTTGTATTGGTGTATATATATATATATGTCAATAAATACATATATCACCAACTTGTAGCTATTAAAATAAAAAGTAAAATAAAGCAATTTTGGGGCCTTGTGCACCCTCATTGCCGGCAACTTTAGGAGATAAATGGGGAGCTATTATAGCTTCCCTTGGAAGCTTAATAAATTGAGAGGAACAAGGCAAGCTAGTAGGCCTATGAGCTTTGATTTGTGTAGTTGATGTGTATACTTACAAGAGTTGTAAGTATACATATCAACTAACACATTAAACACTCTATCTCTCTCATTTTATCATCCATTTTATTTGTTCTAAGTCTTGGAGAGAAAATAGAGAGCAAATAGAGAAAGGTTGAGAGCAAAATAGAGAGAAAGTAAGAAAAAAGGAAGAGAAACCCTAGAAAAATCAAGATCAAGCAAGAAGCAATATCATCAACCATACCAAGATAGATCATCCAAGTCTCATCCCATTCCTAGCAAGAAGAAAAAGAGCTACCAAGAGGTTTAAAAGTTTTCAAACCTAGCTTTCCATTTTAATATATGTTCTATGTATGTTTTAAGTGATTTTATTGGTCAAAAATGTGTTTTGATGGTAGAAAACTATTTTTAAAGATCTTGATGCTTAAAACCATGCTAGACTAATATATCTAGAGTTTAATGGGTTTAACATGAGTTTTGGTATTCATTTATGTGGAAAAGTTTAACAAAACATGAAAGCCATTTTCGCCGGAAAAACCCTAAACTGAGCAGCGGGTTGCCGGATTTACTGTTCACGTTCCGTAAGTCGTATTCATGATCCGTCAACTTTGGGTGATAGTACTATAAGATAGGAAGATTTTCCAAGTGGTACGACTGAAAAATATTAAACGAGCTATTTATGGTGATTTTCCTAGCAAAACAGTTCCTGCCGGAAAAAATCTGAAAAGCCTACTGCCAGGATCTTGTGAGGGCTGTTTTGGCCACTTTTCTTGCTCTAAAAATTCCGTCCATTTTACAGGTGATATTATATGGTATATAGCAGCCACTGTCCAAAAATGAGCTTCATCCGATGTCGTATGAGGGAGTTATGACCCAACGATTTTTCAAGTTTTAAAAGCATAACACAGAAATATCTTGAAAAGTATAACTCCGAAAATTATGAAATTTTTACTAGAAGTGGTCTCTGATATCAGGAAGCTACTGTAGAAATTTCAGAATTTTCTGATGAAAATTAAAGTTTTAATAAATGATGCCATTTTGGACAGAAATGGACCATTTAAAAATAGTAAATAAGGTTGAAAAATTAAAGGAAAATTATTTTGTGTATAAAATAAAACATACTACAGATATCCAAGAGATATAAAAATAATAAGTTAATTAGGTATTTTTGATAAATACACTTGATTTAAGAGAAATAAAGATAATAGCATAATTAAGGATGTATGAGTTAATTTTATTAAATAATACATAAAGGTAATTATTTGTTATTTAACTAGTATTAAATAATAAATAAATTAAATAAAAAGGAATTAAATTAGTTATTTATTATTTAAATGACTAAATAATAAATAAAGGAAAGGAGTAAAGAAATTAATAAAATAATTAAACAATTTACCTTTAAATTGTTTAAGTTGTTAATATTACTAAGTAATTTAAAATATTATTAAATAATAATATTAGTTAAAATAATTGTAAATGATTAAGTTATTATTAAATGATTAATAATAATAATAATAAAAGATTAAATTATTATTAAAGATTAATAATAATATTAAATGATTAAATTATTATTAAATGATTAATAATAATAGTAAATGATTAAATTATTATTTAAATGAGTAATAATAATAGTATGTAATTAAATTGTTATTAAATGATTAATAATAATAGTACCTCATTAAATTATTAATAAATGATTAATAATAATAGTAACTCATTAAATTATTATTAAACGATTAATAATAATGTTAAGTAATTAAATTATTATTAAATAATTAATAATAACAGTAACTCGCTAAATTATTATTAAATGATTAATAATAATAGTAGGTATTCAATTAAGATGTTATTGAGTTATTAATAACATTTGTAAATGAACTTGATATTAATAATATTATATTAATAATATTATTAGGTAACTAAAATGTTATCCAAGTGTGATAATATTGTCGTGAAAGCTACGTGTTGTTAAATAGAGGATTATGTGCTTTAGTAGCTGTATGTATGATAGTAATATATGAATCTCTATGTGCTATACTAATTGAAAGATAAACCTATTTAATACTAGGTATATCAAAGGCTGTAATTTAAGTTGTGTGAGCTGTAGTCAACAACTGAGGCAAGTTTCCTAACTCAAACTCGAGCTATTATTTTTGAGCATGTTAATGGTTTGATTATTGTTAATTATTCCATGTAAATGCAAGTATTGACATTCGCACGTTGATGTATTTGAAATCTATGTTCTATCATTGAACATGTAAATTATTTAAAGTTCTTTATTTCATGAACTGTTCAAGAATTGGTTTACGCCATTTGTTTCGGGTAGACATATAAAGTAAATGTTTTTAAAAGCTATTCCAAACCAGTTGATTGGTGTGGAAGTCTTGTACTGAGAGAACAAACCCTAAATGGGGAATTATAAGTGTCATAGTTCGACATGGTCAGGGTTTAATGTTATGCATATACATGTTGTACAAGAGACTGATCCCCTCGAGTACAGTCTGATTTATAAAAGGATAATCGGAAGGTTGTTTCCTTGAAAACGTTCAGGGTCAGTTGGACCACTCAGCAGTAAATAATCATCTTTCATTCCTTCGTTTGGATTTTGATTATCTTATCAGTCATTTCATTAACTTCTATAAATTGTTGAGCTTTCTCTTTATTCGCAGTTATTCATGATATGTCTGTATTATTTTAAAATTTGCTGAGCATATTAGTTGCTCACTCTTGCTATATATATCATGAACTAATTGCAGTTAGGCCTGAGCACTCCAAGAAGGACAAAGGCAAGGGCAAGCTTTAAGAATAGTTTAAATATTTCTATTCCTGTTTTGTAAATCATGGAACCCTGTTTATATTAATAGGATCGTCGTGATGTAATTTTATTAAGGTTGAGACCTTGGGACCGTAGTAAGCCTTTTGTAATGAACAACTTATGTTTATTTATTCCGCATTTAGTAATATATGTTGTTTAAGAGGTGATGTATGTATTTGATCGTGAGCACCAAATTCGAGGTATTGGTACCTGAATTTGGGGGTGTCACAGGTTGGTATCAGAGCTGTAGGTTATAAACGTTAGGATTGCGAAACCTAGGTTATAACCTTAGTATTAAACTCGTATTGAGTGTTTTAAGAGATAAATCAGGGAGATTTATCGTATGTGGTATTTGATGAATTGGGGAATTCATCGAGTCAAGTAGTACCCAATGAAATATAATTTCATTTCTTCAATGATTATATTTTATGGTTGTACTAATGGTTGTTTTTCATGATGTGTTGTAGGATGGCTATAGGGGAGTCGAGTGGAACACGAGATGAGGAGATATTCATCGATATACCGGTGGATACAGAGCAGTTGGTGGGCTATGCACCAATTGCACCGGCATCACCATTAGTCGAGTCTGACCCTGAGGAGGATCCCGAGGAGGATCAAGTGGCTGATATGGAGGAACCAGTTAGGGGTGGGGTGATGAGGCCACGTGGTGAGGATGACTCAGAGGAACAACAGACTGTCGATGAGGAGTCAGATGAGGAAGTGCAGTATTATGATAATACTTCACCTGAGGAGCCAACTGAGTATCAAGATGGCATGGGCACAACTGCTAATGACATCATAGAAGAATTGACCACTAGGAATGACGAACTCGAGGGTAGAATCCATCATCTTGAGGAGCAAAATCAGATCCATCAGGAGATGGAAGATCAGTATAAGGGTGTAGCCTATCAGTTATCCGGGGAGGTAGCTGAACTGAAGGAGGAGCGTGATCAGACAAAGCTTAGTCTGGCAGAACTTCAGGTGGAACATGAGGCCTTGAAGGCCAACTTTAACGTAGAGGTTGCGGAGAGAATCCGTGTTGAGGAAGAATTGGATGGAGCTGCCATGATGGTGGATGGACTTGAGAGGGAGGTTCAAACTCGTGCAGTCAGGTTTGATCGTTTGAACTTTGTGTTTGACACTGCCTTTCAGAGGATGAGGCATAGGATCCGAAGGTATCCTAGGGAGGAGGATCTCCACAGGCGCACTATCAGTCGCTGTGTAGCAGACATGATAGCCAGGCAAGAGCATGAGGATGCCATCTTCAGGGGATTATAGTTTCCATTAGCACTATGATTGTAAATAGATGCAGTTTAGTTCCCACTTTTTGTTGATAGTAGGGACAGTGGTATGTTGTAAATCCCATTATTTTGTTTAGACTTGGGATAGTATTAGACCCCGACTTTTGTTTGTCATAGGGGTAGGTTGGGTTAATCCCCTCTTTTTGTTCTTGAAGGGATAACCATGGTTAGTATTAGCATTTATAGCAGTATGCCACAGGTTGTTACTTGATGTATTTAAAACAGTGGTATATGAATATAAATGCAGTTATTGATACATGTTTGGGATTTTGATTGAGCTGTGTTTTACCTGTTAAATGCATGCATAAATAAAATGTGGCATGGAATGTAAAGACACAGAATTATAATATAAGGTTTTGTTTTTATCAGACAATGCCACCTAGAAGGAGAACCAGAGTTCCACATGTAGAGGAATCCGTTAATAATGACGGAGGTCCAGCAGACCCCATGCAGGCGTTTGCAGCCATGATTGCAGGGTATATGCAGAATAGGCCGCCACCTGTGGTACCACCAGTAGTACCGCCAGTAGTAGAACAGCCAGGGGCTCACTTGGCTAATTTCAAGGATTTCAAATTAATAGGACCGCCGGAGTTTCGCGGGACTACTGACCCCATTGAAGCCCAGACATGGGTAGAAGAGATGGAAAAAGTGTTCGAGGTCGCAAGGGTGGCCGATGAACAACAAACGTCATTCGCCACCTTCATGCTGAAGGGTGAAGCGAATTATTGGTGGAAGGCAAACAAGAACAGAGTCGGAGCAGGAGTAATTACGTGGGTACGTTTCAAAGAGCTGTTCTTCGAGAACTATTTCCCAGAGAGCATGCAAGCAAGGATGGAAGTGAAATTCCTGGAACTGAAACAAGGGAGCATGACAGTTGCTGACTATGCTACAAGATTCAACGAACTGGCCAGATTTGCACCGAAACAGGTAGACACGGAAGTCAGAAGAGCTCGGAGGTTTGAACAAGGACTGAAGCCTTGGGTTTATGGAAAGGTAGCTGTGCTACAAATCAACACATTCTCGGCGTTGCTAGAGAAAGCGCTAATTGCTGAGGGAGGAAATGAAGCGGTAACCAAGTATCAACAAGATCATAAGAAGGAAGGCCATAAAGGACCCAAAGAAGGGATTAGCAGTGGAGGGAGCAATCCTCACAAACGGAAATGGAATGACAATCAAAGCGCAGGAAAGCCATCAAGTGAGGCTAAGCAAGGCAACAAGTGCAATAAGTGTGGGAAGAATCACTCGGGGGAGTGTATGCGTGGTAAGGGAGTATGCTTCAACTGTGGACAGTCGGGGCACTTTGCTCCACAATGCCCAAAGGTGAAAAGAGGGGACTGTTTCTATTGTGGTGCAGCTGACCATCAAAAGAAGGACTGCCCGAAAAGGAAGAGTGATTCTGGTAGCGCTAATCAGGGAAACCAAAGCAAGCCAACTAGTGGAGGGTCGTCACAGCAGAACAGGCCGGTGGCGCGCACTTTCAACATGACCGTCCAGGATGCCATGGAGTCTAAGGAAGTGGTGGCAGGTATTATTCCGATCAATAATATTAATGCATATGTATTATTTGATTCGGGTGCTACCTGTTCTTTTGTATCCGATGAATTTGCTAACCAATTAAAATTTCCTCGTGAAAGATTAGAGAACCCAATGAATGTAGAGGTAGCAAATAAGGAAGTGATCCCTGTAGATTTCATATATAAGAATTGTTATGCCGAGATACGGGGACATAAATTGAGTGTGAATTTAATTCCGATACGTCTAGGAGAGTTTGACGTGATCTTGGGAATGGATTGGCTGTTTAAACACGGAGCTGTGATTGACTGCCAAAAGAAAAGTATACACCTGAAAACTCCGAATAAGTCTAAGGTTGTATTCTTTGGGAGTAAATCGCCAGGACAATCTTGTTGTCTGACGATGATGCAAGCAAGGAGGTTGCTTAGGAAGGGTTGCATAGGCTATCTGGCCCATGTAGTTGATACTCAGAGAGTAGGGGGAGAAATGGGACAGATACCTGTGGTAAGGGAATTCTCAGACGTTTTCCCGGATGAGTTACCAGGTTTACCGCCGGACAGAGAGGTGGAGTTTGTAATCGATTTAGCACCGGGGACCGCACCAATATCGAAAGCACCATATAGGATGGCTCCGGTAGAGTTGAAGGAATTAATGATACAGTTGAAAGAGTTGTTAGAGAAGAAGTACATTCAGCCGAGTGTATCTCCATGGGGAGCGCCAGTGCTGTTTGTGAAGAAGAAAGATGGATCGTTGAGGCTTTGTGTCGACTATAGGGAGTTAAACAAGGTCACGATTAAGAATAAGTACCCGTTGCCCAGGATCGATGATCTATTTGATCAGCTTAAGGGGGCTAAGTACTTTTCAAAAATTGACTTGAGGACCGGGTATCATCAGCTGAAGGTGAGACCGGGAGACGTACCAAAGACAGCCTTCAGGACTCGATATGGTCACTTTGAGTTTCTGGTGATGTCTTTTGGACTGACGAACGCACCAGCAGCATTTATGGACATGATGAACAGAGTATTCAAGCAATACTTGGATAAGTTTGTTGTTGTGTTTATCGATGATATACTGGTGTATTCAAAGACGGAGGAAGAACACACAGAATATTTGAGAATAGTACTGGAGACATTGAGAAGGGAACAACTATATGCTAAGTTCTCCAAGTGCGAGTTTTGGTTGCAAAGGGTACAATTTTTGGGACACGTCATCGACAAGGAGGGTGTTTCAGTGGATCCTGCAAAGGTGGAGTCAGTTATCAACTGGGAGCAACCGAAGACTCCAACAGATATCAGAAGTTTCTTGGGACTAGCGGGATACTATCGGAGATTCATCAAGGACTTTTCAAAGCTAGCATCGCCATTGACCAATCTTACAAGGAAGACAGTAAAGTTTGTATGGACGGAGAAGTGTGAAGAAAGCTTCAGAGAATTAAAAAAGAGGCTTAGTGAAGCACCTGTGTTATCATTACCTGATGATACAGGGGGATTCGTGGTTTATAGTGATGCGTCACTCAAGGGTCTTGGTTGTGTACTGATGCAGCATGGCAAGGTCATCGCGTACGCATCACGCCAGTTAAAGGATTATGAGAAGGGATATCCGACTCATGATTTAGAACTGGCAGCAGTAGTGTTTGCTCTGAAGATCTGGAGGCACTATCTGTATGGAGAGAAGTGCGAGATATACACAGACCACAAAAGTCTGAAGTATATCTTCACTCAAAGGGAGCTGAATATGAGGCAGAGGCGATGGTTGGAATTGATCAAGGACTACGATTGTGAGATTTTGTACCATCCCGGCAAAGCCAATGTTGTAGCTGATGCTCTGAGCAGAAAGGGTAGCAAGAAGTTGTTGATGTTAACAACGCAGGAGGAATTAATCAAGGATATGGAAAGATTGGAGTTAGAACTCAAGTATCCTAAGGAAGCAGACGAGAAACTGTTTGCAATAGAGGCGAGCCCAGCTTTATTGGACAAGATAAAAGAGGCTCAAGAGGGTGATGAGGAATGCATTGACATTAAGAAGCGGTTATCCGAAGGTGAGGAATTAAAGTACTCAGTGGATGACACAGGGTTAATTCGATTCGAAGGAAGAGTCTGGGTACCGTTTATTCCAGAATTGAGAGCAGAAATTCTACAGGAGGCCCACAGCACAAGATACTCAATACATCCGGGTAGTACCAAGATGTATCAAGATCTACGACAGCATTTGTGGTGGCCTAACATGAAGAGGGAAGTGGCAGAGTGTGTCAGCCGATGTTTAACTTGCCAGAGGGTTAAAGCGGAACATCAAAAACCGGGTGGTCTGTTGCAACCGTTGGAGATTCCGGAGTGGAAATGGGAGCATATCACGATGGATTTTGTGGTGGGGCTCCCTGCAACTCAGAAGGGGTACGATGCGATCTGGGTGATCGTGGATCGTTTGACCAAGTCTGCACATTTTCTACCAATCAGAATAAGGTATAATCTGGGGCAGCTGGCAAAACTATATGTTAAAGAAATTGTGTCGCGACATGGAGTACCGGTATCTATAGTATCTGATAGAGATCCGCGCTTCACGTCAAATTTCTGGAGGAGCCTACAGGAAAGGATGGGGACGAAACTAAGGTTGAGTACCGCGTATCATCCTCAGACTGATGGGCAGAGCGAGCGAACAATTCAGACGCTGGAGGATATGCTGAGAGCATGTGTGATGGACTTTAAAGGCAGTTGGGATGATCAGCTACCATTAGTGGAGTTTTCATACAACAACAGTTATCATGCAAGTATTGGTATGCCGCCTTATGAAGCACTATATGGGAGAAAGTGTAGAACACCCCTGTGCTGGGATGAAGTTGGTGAACGGAGACTGTTGGGACCCGAACTGGTACAACAAACCGTAGATGTGATCAGGGTGATAAGAGCTCGTCTAGTTGCGGCTCAGGATCGGCAAAAGAAGTATGCGGATTTACATCGTCAGAAGAGAGACTTCGAGATTGGAAGTTTTGTTTTTCTGAAGGTATCTCCATGGAAAGGGAAAATCAGGTTCGGAAAGAAGGGAAAATTGAGCCCTAGATTTATCGGACCATTTGAAATTTTGAAGCGAGTTGGTGAGGTGGCGTACGAGGTAGCTTTACCTCATGAACTGGAGCATATTCATAATGTGTTTCACGTGTCAGTGTTGCGGCCATATAAACCGGACTACAAGCATGTCATCTCATACGAGCCGATTCAAGTTGAGAAGGACTTATCATATGAAGAAATTCCCATGCAGATATTAGATAGGAAGGAGCAGACCTTAAGAAATAAGATCATTCATTCTGTCAAAGTGTTATGGCGGAACCACAACGCCGAGGAGGCTACGTGGGAGCTAGAAGAAAAGATGAGGAGCAGTTATCCTAATCTTTTTGAGTAACCTTATGTTTGTAATTCCGGGGACGGAATTCTTATAAGGGGGGGAGAATGTAATGACCGCGAATATTACTACGCATTTCAAATATATTTGATTAATATTTATCAATGAAATGAATTAAATTTTTTATTTTGTTGTGCATTCATGAATAATCATATCTATGTGTATGAGGATTTAATTAAAAAGGGAAGTTCGCACGGTGATCTTATTTAAACCAAATGAACTAACCTACAAATATTAATATCAAGAAACGATAAGTTAGAAACCCTAATCGATGACTTAACAGAATGTGGTTGAGTTTATAATTAAACCAATTACTTGATAGATTAAATTAATTTATTAAAGACAAGTCTAATTGTGTTAATTAATATAATTAATTCAAGTGTAACATTTAATAATAGTAGTCCATGAATTTATTAAATGTTAACCTTAAAGTGGTAAAATTAATTCATGTTACTAATTAGCATTATGTGATTAAATGGGTATCAACTAAATGCTTAGCTCATGGAATTAATTATCTAGCCCATGGAATTAATTGCTTAGCCCATTGATTTAATTATTGAAGATCCAAGTGGAATTAATTGGGAGCCCAATGAATTAAATTTCTAGAGCCCAAAAACCTAGCCAATCATATTTGTATTGGTGTATATATATATATATGTCAATAAATACATATATCACCAACTTGTAGCTATTAAAATAAAAAGTAAAATAAAGCAATTTTGGGGCCTTGTGCACCCTCATTGCCGGCAACTTTAGGAGATAAATGGGGAGCTATTATAGCTTCCCTTGGAAGCTTAATAAATTGAGAGGAACAAGGCAAGCTAGTAGGCCTATGAGCTTTGATTTGTGTAGTTGATGTGTATACTTACAAGAGTTGTAAGTATACATATCAACTAACACATTAAACACTCTATCTCTCTCATTTTATCATCCATTTTATTTGTTCTAAGTCTTGGAGAGAAAATAGAGAGCAAATAGAGAAAGGTTGAGAGCAAAATAGAGAGAAAGTAAGAAAAAAGGAAGAGAAACCCTAGAAAAATCAAGATCAAGCAAGAAGCAATATCATCAACCATACCAAGATAGATCATCCAAGTCTCATCCCATTCCTAGCAAGAAGAAAAAGAGCTACCAAGAGGTTTAAAAGTTTTCAAACCTAGCTTTCCATTTTAATATATGTTCTATGTATGTTTTAAGTGATTTTATTGGTCAAAAATGTGTTTTGATGGTAGAAAACTATTTTTAAAGATCTTGATGCTTAAAACCATGCTAGACTAATATATCTAGAGTTTAATGGGTTTAACATGAGTTTTGGTATTCATTTATGTGGAAAAGTTTAACAAAACATGAAAGCCATTTTCGCCGGAAAAACCCTAAACTGAGCAGCGGGTTGCCGGATTTACTGTTCACGTTCCGTAAGTCGTATTCATGATCCGTCAACTTTGGGTGATAGTACTATAAGATAGGAAGATTTTCCAAGTGGTACGACTGAAAAATATTAAACGAGCTATTTATGGTGATTTTCCTAGCAAAACAGTTCCTGCCGGAAAAAATCTGAAAAGCCTACTGCCAGGATCTTGTGAGGGCTGTTTTGGCCACTTTTCTTGCTCTAAAAATTCCGTCCATTTTACAGGTGATATTATATGGTATATAGCAGCCACTGTACAAAAATGAGCTTCATCCGATGTCGTATGAGGGAGTTATGACCCAACGATTTTTCAAGTTTTAAAAGCATAACACAGAAATATCTTGAAAAGTATAACTCCGAAAATTATGAAATTTTTACTAGAAGTGGTCTCTGATATCAGGAAGCTACTGTAGAAATTTCAGAATTTTCTGATGAAAATTAAAGTTTTAATAAATGATGCCATTTTGGACAGAAACGGACCATTTAAAAATAGTAAATAAGGTTGAAAAATTAAAGGAAAATTATTTTGTGTATAAAATAAAACATACTACAGATATCCAAGAGATATAAAAATAATAAGTTAATTAGGTATTTTTGATAAATACACTTGATTTAAGAGAAATAAAGATAATAGCATAATTAAGGATGTATGAGTTAATTTTATTAAATAATACATAAAGGTAATTATTTGTTATTTAACTAGTATTAAATAATAAATAAATTAAATAAAAAGGAATTAAATTAGTTATTTATTATTTAAATGACTAAATAATAAATAAAGGAAAGGAGTAAAGAAATTAATAAAATAATTAAACAATTTACCTTTAAATTGTTTAAGTTGTTAATATTACTAAGTAATTTAAAATATTATTAAATAATATGATTAAGTTATTATTAAATGATTAATAATAATAATAAAAGATTAAATTATTATTAAAGATTAATAATAATATTAAATGATTAAATTATTATTAAATGATTAATAATAATATTAAATGATTAAATTATTATTTAAATGAGTAATAATAATAGTATGTAATTAAATTGTTATTAAATGATTAATAATAATATTACCTCATTAAATTATTAATAAATGATTAATAATAATAGTAACTCATTAAATTATTATTAAACGATTAATAATAATGTTAAGTAATTAAATTATTATTAAATAATTAATAATAACAGTAACTCGCTAAATTATTATTAAATGATTAATAATAATAGTAGGTATTCAATTAAGATGTTATTGAGTTATTAATAACATTTGTAAATGAACTTGATATTAATAATATTATATTAATAATATTATTAGGTAACTAAAATGTTATCCAAGTGTGATAATGTTGTCGTGAAAGCTACGTGTTGTTAAATAGAGGATTATGTGCTTTAGTAGCTGTATGTATGATAGTAATATATGAATCTCTATGTGTGCTATACTAATTGAAAGATAAACCTATTTAATACTAGGTATATCAAAGGCTGTAATTTAAGTTGTGTGAGCTGTAGTCAACAACTGAGGCAAGTTTCCTAACTCAAACTCGAACTATTATTTTTGAGCATGTCAAATGGTTTAATTTATCGTTAATTATTCCATGTAAATGCCAGTATTGATATTCGCACGTTGATGCATTTGAAAAATATGTTCTATCATTGAACAAGTAAATTATTTAAAGTTCTTTATTTCATGAACTGTTCAACAAATGGGTCTACGCCATTTGTTTCGGCTGGACATATAAAGTAAATATTTTTAAAAGCTATTCCAAACCAGTTAAGTGGTGTGGAAGTCTTGCACTGAGAGAACAAACCCTAAATGGGGAATTATAAGTGTCATAGTTCGACATGGTCAGAGTTTAATGTTATGCATATACATGTTGTACAAGAGGCTGATCCCCTCGAGTACAGTCTGATTTATAAAAGGATAATCGGAAGGTTGTTTCCTTGGAAACGTTCAGGGTCGGTTGGACCACTCAGCAGTAAATAATCATCTTTCATTTCTTCGTTTGAATTTTGATTATCTTATCAGTCATTTCATTAACTTCTATAAATTGTTGAGCTTTCACTTTATTCGCAGTTATTCATGATATGTCCGTATTATTTTAAATTTGCTGAGCATATTAGTTGCTCACTCTTGCTATATATATCATGAACTAATTGCAGTTAGGCCCGAGCACTCCAAGAAGGACAAAGGCAAGGGCAAGCTTTAAGAATAGTTTAAATATTTATATTCCTGTTTTGTAAATCATGCAACCCTGTTTATATTAATAGGATCGACATGATGAAATTTTATTAAGGTTGAGACCTTGGGACCGTAGTAAGCCTTTTGTAATGAACAACTTATGTTTATGTATTCCGCATTTAGTAATATATGTTGTTTAAGAGGTGATGTATGTATTTGATCGTGAGCACCAAATCCGAGGTATTGGTACCTGAATTTGGGGGTGTCACAACTGTTCTTAACTGTAGTCATAATGACATTTTGTAATAAGAACAAGTTCAACACATGTAACCGAATATTATATAAATATTATCAAGTTTTATCACATTCTCTTGTTACGTCTTTACTTTGATTAAACTTAGAATTGTTAAAACTTAACATAGTATTAATAATGATCTATTTATCTGGATGAGGATCGGTAAATAACTTGTGAGTGCTGTACATCCGAGACAGAACTAAGCGATGTTGACTAGTCAAATCCATCGTTAAGGTTCCTCGGACCCAGGTATAACTCGTTATTACTATTCTGAATGTCGGATAAGTAGGATTATTAATATGAAGAGATATCACTATAAACAAATATGTTTCGAATGAGGGTTTTTACTATTTGGGTAATGTTCTGTACGGAAAGAGAATTTTGCACCGGACAAAGATACAACCATTTGTCACGGATAAAGATGCAAACATTTATCACGGGTGAAGATGCAAACATTCACCGCGAGATTCTCTGTTCCCAAGAGCCATCCTAATGATTTAATACCGTGGATGTTGAAACATGTAAAGTTATAGAATATCTAACTATTAAGGATAAAAAGGTTATGTTTGAGTATTAAGTCTCTTGTATCAATTATAAGGACTTGATATAAAATAATGAAAGATCTTTGGGAATTAGGATGAGAACTTTGTTTGAGAATAAAGGAAATCATCTATAAACCTATTGATTTAGCATTTGTAGTGAGCACCAAGTCATCTATAGTAAGTATAGTGATTTGGGGGCGTCACAATTACTCCTTTTGAGGATAGATAAAGTGTAACGAAGTAATATGACTCCTAATAACCTATTTGTTTGCAAATCTTGAGGAAATAACGAACCAAATAGCAAGTTTCCTCAAATGAAGACTTGCGTACATTGTACGTATTGTTTTCAATGGGAGTTTGATAAGATTGCTCCTTTTGAGGATATATAAAGTGTAACGAAGTAATATGACTCCTAATCACCTATTTGTTAGCAAATCTTGAGGAAATAACGAACCGAATAGCAAGTTTCCTCAAATGAAGACTTGTTTACATTGTACGCATTGTTTTCAATGCGGGAGTGATAGGATTGCTAATTTTGAGGATAACTGAAGTGTAACGAAGTAATATGACTCCTAATCACCTATTTGTTTGCAAATCTTGAGGAAATAACGAACCGAATAGCAAGTTTCCTCAAATGTGGACTTGCGTACGTTGTACGCATTGTTTTCAATGCGAGGGTGATAGGATTGCTCCTTTTGAGGATAGATAAAGTGTAACGAAGTAATATGACTCCTAATAACCTATTTGTTTGCAAATCTTGAGGAAATAACGAACCGAATAGCAAGTTTCCTCAAATGAAGACTTGCATACCTTGTACGCATTGTTTTCAACGCAAGAGTGATAGGATTGCTCCTTTTGAGGATAGATGAAGTGTAACGAAGTAATATGACTCCTAATCACCTATTTGTTGGCAAATCTTAAGGAAATAACGAACCGAATAGCAAGTTTCCTCAAATGAAGACTTGCTTACGATGTACACATTGTTTTCATTGCGAGTTTGATAGGATTGCTGTGACGCCCCCAAATCACTATACTTACTATAGATGACTTGGTGCTCACTATAAATGCTAAATCAATAGGTTTATAGATGATTTCCTTTATTCTCAAACAAAGTTCTCATCTTAATTCCCAAAGATCTTTCATTATTTTATATCAAGTCCTTGTAATCAATACAAGAGACTTAATACTCAAACATAACATTTTATCCTTAATATTTAGATATTCTATAACTTTATATGTTCCAACATTCACGGCATTAAATCATTAGGACGGCTCTTGGGAACAGAGAATCTCGCGGTGAATGTTTGCATCTTCACCCGTGATAAATGTTTGCATCTTTATCCGTGACAAATGGTTGTATCTTTGTCCGGTGCAAAATTCTCTTTCCGTACAGAACATTACCCAAATAGTTAAAACCCTCATTCGAAACGTATTTGGTTATAGTGATATCTCTTCATATTAATAATCCTACTTATCCGACATTCAGAATAGTAATAACGAGTTATACCTGGGTCCGAGGAACCTTAACGATGGATTTGACTTAGTCAACATCGCTTAGTCCTGTCTCGGATGTACAGCACTCACAAGTTATTTACCGATCCTCATCCAGATAAATAGATCATTATTAATACTATGTTAAGTTTTAACAATTCTAAGTTTAATCAAAGTAAAGACGTAACAAGAGAATGTGATAAAACTTGATAATATTTATATAATATTCGGTTACATGTGTTGAACTTGTTCTTATTACAAAATGTCATTATGACTACAGTTAAGAACAGTTAAGGAAAGCAGTAAACTAGTCTACGCATTTCTTCTTTCCTTTCTTCTTCGAGCCGGAGCTCTCGGGTTTGTCTGCACATTAGGTTTATATGCAAGGGTGAGCTAAAATGCTCAGCAAGTCTTAACACATAACATATAAGTGAACTCACACCGATAAGGATTGTAAGGACTCATGGAATAACAATTGATATTTACAAATGTTTTAACATAGCAAGACTGAGTGGTGGTTAGACCTTGAACTGTTCTTTGTCTTTCGACTTATAACCTTTTACAGTGGATATAGAAAGGGGATCAACCTAACGACATCCTATGTTATGCATAACATACAATACACTGGACAGATCAAGAACAGTAATACATATTTGTTCATCTCAGTTTACTTCACATGTTAGGATCGCCCCAAGACGACTTGGTTTGATATAATAAAGCATGATTCGAATTTATCACGAATAATCATTTCATTTTGCAAGTTATGCCGAAACAAGAAGCAATAACTCTCGTATCAAAGATTTATAACACGTTGCATACACAAAATGTATAAATCACATAGAAAGCAAGTAAACAAAGTTTAAGGATAGAAAACTTGCCTTTAGCACAATTTAGGGTTTCCCGGTAATCGTTTAAAGCGCCTATACAAAGGGTTTCGTGTACCGAATGTTAGTTCATCGTATTTTTTCGTTCTATACGTGTTTTTATCACTAAACTAGACTATTTTCATTGGTGGAATTTTTAGAAAACTTGGCTAACTCAAAAACTCAAAAATTAGTGCTTCCACCCGAATGCCCCTTAAAATTTTCAGCTTTGACGTCCTTTCCGGTAACTGCCATAACTTTGTCATCCGGAAACATTTTAAAGTGATTTTTGAGTCTAAATTGCTTAGAATTTCATGATCTACAACTTTCATTTAGGTTACTAAGGCAGATTCGGACTTTAAAATTTCGTAATTTTAGCAAAAAGGTCAGTATGCTTACATTGAACAATATTTTTAGGGTTAACCATGTGAAACATGGTACCGCTTGCTTTAACTCTTTATGAAATCATGTTGTAAGACTCAATATCACTTTATAACATAAAAATAACAAATCACAAACCTTCTCATAGAAAGATTCATGACTTTTGCTCAAGAACATACGAAGAACACGAAGAACGGTTAAACCGTACATGGTAACGACTATGTTCTTGAGCTTTTGGTTTTCGTACATGAAATAATTTGAGCATTATAACTGCTTACATAAGTGATTATAACACTTTATAGTTGACAAAAATTGGTCATTATAACGGCTTGTATAATTGATTAAAACAATTTATAAAAATGCTCGAGAACATACGCATACGCGGAGAACGGATGAACCGTACATGACCACTACGTATGTTCATTGAGCTTTAAACTATGAATTGAAATTTGACATTATAACTACTACAAAATGTAGAAAGGCTCAAGAACACGTGAAGAACACGGAGAACGACAATCGTACATGGCTACGACTCGCGTTCTTGAGCTTTTGAAAATTTAAGACGAAAGAAAAATTGAACATAAAAACTATAAGAGATTGTACCTTTGGTGTTTGCAAGCTTTAACTATTTCTTTGCAATATCCAAGATAGTAACTCACTAGAACTCTCTCTCAATATATGTATAGCTTTGATACTTGATTTTTGAGCTTGAAAATGAATGATAGAATGGGTGAATATTGCTTGCTATTTATAGGCCAACCAAAGCTAGGGCAAAAGGGTCTTTGTTACAAAACTTCCAAGCTAAGCTAACTTCAAGTGCACCACCCTTGCCCACTTGATATGAACGACCCAAAGGTCTGATTTTATGCCATTAAATGCTAGTAATCATCATGTTTGGTGACATCACAAAACCATACATGTTAGCTTTTGATTGGTCCACCAATTAGCCTACCAAATGAATAGTATTAGGCCTTGTTTGGTTGGTCATTTAAGCATTTATTTGAGGGGTAGTCATGGTCATTTACCAAGCTTGACCAAGGTTAGATTAGTCCACTTGATAATCTAGCTTAATCAAGGTTAGGTTAATTAGCAATAACTTAGGTTAATTAGGTTTATTAATTCACCGATTAGTTTAACATATAGATTAGGTTAATCTATAGTTTAATTAATCTTAATCCTAGTTAGGTTAAGTTTAATTACATGTTAATTAGGTTAAATGGTAATCTAGTTACCTTAACCTAGTTCAATTCCAACCGGATTAGTGTTAATCACCTAATTAGGTTAATTAGTTAGATAATTTAATTATTCTGTAACTAGGTTTAAGTCTAGATTAGGGTTCCTAATCCAGTTATCTTTAACCTAGTTCATTTCTAAGTATTCCAGTTGAATTGGTCTTTACTGATTTAAAAGTCAGATATTACGGAGTTTTGTTCCGAATAAACACTATTCTGCAAAACGAAAAGTCAAAAAGACATTGCACGTTTTTCGGTGAATAGTGTTTTTGATTTCTATTTCTCAGAAAATGGTTAGACGATCAAAAAGGCACAAAAAATATTTTTCGTCTTTTCCCTATTTCGTCCTATACCCGACGCGCTTTTCGAGAAAAACTTTTATCGGCTATATTGTGTTTTCAAAGTACGGGAAAGATGAATCCTGAAACAGAATGTCATTTCGACGTACACGTTTCGCTCGGGGGCTTAGGTTAGATTTCCTAGGGTTTAGACCCTAGGGTTAGGGTTTAGGTTTTATCTTCTTTTCAGATTTTCGAAAAAAAACTTTTATGTTCCGTTTTCGTGCTAAGGTTGTATACTTGAACCGAAACATATAAATAAACAATAACGAAGATTCCATAACACATATAATATGTAATTCAAGCTTTATTTATTCACATAAAGTCGGATTACAAGTCTCTCGGAAGTTCGGAATATTACATTCACCCCTCCTTAAAAGAATTTCGTCCCCGAAATTAACTTATACAATTAAGAAAATAAATGTGGATATTCTATCTTCATTTTATCTTCTAACTCCCACGTTGCTTCTTCGATGGATTGATTTCTCCATATAACCTTGACTGAAGGTATGACCTTGTTTCGCAAGACTTGTTCCTTCCTATCAACAATTTTAACAGGAATCTCTTCGTAGCTCAGATCCTTCTCGATTTGAATGGGTTCATAGCTGATAACGTGTTTGTAATCAGGTTTATAGGGACGTAATACTGAAACATGAAATACATTATGTATATGTTCCAGCTCTGGAGGTAAGGCTACTTCATAAGCTACCTCACCTATTCTTCGTAATATTTCGAATGGTCCTATAAACCTTGGACTCAGTTTTCCTTTCTTTCCAAAACGAATCTTTCCTTTCCAGGGAGATACTTTTAGGAAAACATGACTACCAACTTCAAAGTCTCTCTTTTGTCGATGTAGATCGGCATATCTCTTCTGTCTTTCTTGAGCAGCTCGTAACCTCAATTGAATTGTTCGAACTACCTCCGCTGTTTGTTGAACCAATTCTGGCCCAAGCATCTTCCGTTCACCAACTTCGTCCCAACACATCGGTGTTCTACACTTCCTTCCATATAGAGCTTCATATGGTGGCATTCCTATACTAGCGTGATAACTATTGTTGTAAGAGAATTCCACCAGAGGTAAGTGATCTTCCCAACTTCCCTCAAAATCCATCATACAAGCTCTTAGCATATCCTCCAAGGTTTGGATAGTCCTTTCACTTTGACCATCTGTTTGTGGGTGATAAGCAGTACTCATTCTCAATTGTGTACCTAGATGTTCTTGAAGACTTTTCCAGAAGTTCGAGGTGAACCTTGGGTCTCGATCTGACACAATTGAAACTGGCACGCCATGTCTAGAGATAACCTCTTTAATGTATAGCTTTGCTAATCGATCCAAAGTGAACTTAACCTTAATTGGTAAAAAGTGAGCTGACTTGGTTAGTCTATCCACTATTACCCAAATGGCATCATGACCCTTCTGTGTGGTTGGTAGGCCTACTACAAAATCCATTGTAATATGCTCCCATTTCCACTCTGGAATCTCTAACGGTTGTAACAATCCGCTTGGTCTTTGATGCTCAGCTTTAACTTGCTGACATGTCAAACACCTACTAACGAATTCAGCCACCTCTCTTTTCATGTTTGGCCACCAGAAATGTTGACTTATGTCTTTGTACATTTTGGTACTGCCTGGGTGTACTGAAAACTTAGTACTATGTGCTCCTGACATGATTTCTTCCTTGAGTTCTTGAACTGCAGGAATCCAAATTCTAGATTCAAATCTAATGATTCCCTCCTTGTCCATCTTGTATTTGCCGTCTATAACCTCTGTTGACTTTTTCAACTTTCTATAATTTCCATCCTCCTTTTGGATTTTCTTAATGTTACCCAACAAGGTTGAGTGATCTTCCATTACGAACAATTTCCTTGTCGAGACTGAAGGAACTCTCACTTCTATGTCGAGTCTAGCGAACTCTTTAATCAATTCCTCCTGAGTTGTTAACACATTTAACTTCTCTTGATTCTTCCTACTCAAAGAATCTGCAACTACGTTGGCTTTTCCTGGGTGATATAGGATTTCACAATCATAATCCTTAATCAATTCCAACCATCGTCTTTGCCTCATATTCAACTCTCGTTGTGTGAAGATATACTTTAAACTCTTGTGATCTGTATAAATTTCACACTTCTCCCCGTACAAGTAATGCCTCCAAATCTTCAAAGCAAATACTACCGCCGCTAATTCTAGATCGTGAGTAGGATACCTTAACTCATAATCCTTTAGCTGTCGCGAAGCATAAGCTATTACTTTGCCATGTTGCATTAAAACACAACCTAATCCTTTATGTGAGGCATCACTGTAGACTACAAGACCTCCACTATTATCAGGTAGTGATAATACTGGTGCCTCACTTAGCCTCTTCTTTAGCTCTTGAAAGCTCTTTTCACATTTATCTGTCCAAGCATACTTCACGGTTTTCCTAGTTAAGTTGGTTAACGGGGTTGCTATCTTTGAAAAATCTTGAATGAAACGTCTATAGTACCCCGCTAAACCTAAGAAACTTCTCACTTCAGTTGGGGTCTTTGGTTGTTCCCAGTTTATTACTGCTTCTATCTTTGATGGATCCACTGAAACTCCATTCTTGTCAATCACATGACCTAAGAACTGAACTTTCTCTAGCCAGAACTCACATTTTGAAAATTTGGCATAGAGTTGTTCCTTCCGTAAGGTTTCTAGTACACTTCTCAAGTGCATAGCATGTTCTTCTAGTGTTTTCGAGTATATAAGAATATCGTCGATGAACACCACAACATACTTGTCTAAGCAAGACCTAAAAACCCTATTCATCAAGTCCATGAATGCTGCCGGTGCATTCGTTAATCCAAAGGACATTACTAGAAACTCGTAATGTCCATAACGTGTTCTAAATGCTGTCTTCGGCACATCTTCCTTTCTCACTTTTAGTTGGTGGTAACCTGACCGTAGATCAATCTTAGAGAAATACTCTGCTCCCTTGAGTTGATCAAACAAGTCATCAATCCTAGGTAATGGATACTTATTCTTTATGGTCAATTTATTGAGTTCACGATAATCAACACATAATCTTAAAGTTCCATCCTTTTTCTTGACAAACAACACTGGTGCTCCCCATGGAGAAACACTTGGTTGAATGTATTTCTTATCCAACAATTCTTGTAATTGTACCATCAACTCCTTCAATTCCACAGGCGCCATTCTGTATGGGGCCTTTGAAACCGGTGCAGTTCCAGGAGCTAAATCAATAACGAACTCAATCTCCCTATCAGGTGGAAGACCGGGTAGATCATCGGGAAAGATATCCTGAAACTCTCTAACCACTGGTATTTGGTCTATATCTAACCCTTTCTGTTGGGTGTCTATGATATATGCCAAATAGCCCTGACATCCCTTCTGAAGTAATCCCTTTGCTTGATTTGCAGTTAGACATCGGGATTTTTTTGGTGACTGACTTCCGTTGAAAACTACCGTAGACTTGGACGTTGTAAGAAGTTTAACGGACTTTTGTTGACAATCGATCATCGCTTGGTGATTGGTCAACCAATCCATGCCTAGAATTACATCAAATTCCCCTAATTGGATTGGAATAAGATCGACTCTCAGCTCATGACCCTTGATCACTATGCAACAACCTTTTATGATCTTATTAACAGGAATTAGTTCTTTATTAGCAACCTCTATCATTAAAGGACTTTCTAACAATTCACTAGGCACGTTTAGTTTTCTAGCAAATTCATGGGAAATAAAAGAGCAAGTAGCACCCGAATCAAATAGCACGTAAGCACTTATGGTGTTGATCGGAATGATACCTGACACTACATCCTGTGATGCTACAGCATCTCCCACGGTCATGTTGAATGTCCTTGCTGTTGGACGACCTGGATTAGTTGTTGGGGTAGATTTGTTGCTATTGTCCCCTCCGGCATTTCCTCCCTTTTTGGGGCACAACTTAGCTGGATGCCCCGTGGCTCCACAGTGAAAACATGTGTCTTTCCTTGGGCTAGGACATGCGGTTGCTATGTGTCCCTCTTGTTTGCAATTGTAGCAAACATTTTTCCCTTTTAGACACTCTCCTGCGTGTTGTTTACCGCAGTTTTTACATGGCTCCAATGTTTTCTTTTTATTCTCCCCTCCTTGTTGGGAGTTTCCGCCATTGAATCTTCTTTTATTATTATTATTATTTCCTCCCCCATTTCCTCCCTTATTATTTTTCCCCCCTTCATTCCCTCCTTTATTATTATTCCTTTCCTTATTGAATTTTGTGATAGCGTCACTACTGCCTTCAGCAATGATAGCCTTTTCTAGAAGATGGGCGTAACTATCTATTTGTAAGACAGCTACCTTACCATGAATCCAGGGTTTCAAACCCTCCTCAAACCTTCTTGCTTTTCGTTCCTCCGTATCTACTTGATTTGGAGCGAAACGAGCAAGTTCATTGAATTTGGAGGCATACTGGGGAACAGTCATGTCCCCCTGTTTTAAATTCAGAAATTGTACCTCCATTCTATTCTTCAAGCTTCTAGGGAAGTAATTCTCAAAGAATATTTCCTTGAATGCTTCCCACGCAACCACTCCTCCCCCGACACGGGCTTTGGTGGCCTCCCACCAGAAGTTTGCCTCCCCCTTCATAAGGTAAGTGGCAAACTTAGTCTTTTTATCCTCAGCAACCTCTGCTAAGTCAAAGGCTTTTTCTATTTCATTTATCCAGCACTGAGCCTCTATAGGCTCAGCAGTTCCTTTGAATTCGGGAGGACCTACATTTTTAAAGTCTTTAAATAAGACTTTCTGTGGTTGGGGTTGTGGCTGAGGTGGTGGTATTAGTATTTGTGGTTGTGGTTGTGGTTGTGGTTGTGGGGGTGGTGGTGGGACATTATTTGCAGTTCTATTATCTAAGACTCCTATTAGCCTATCTAGGAATTGTTGCATAGGATCGGGAGTCTGAACATTACTTTCGTCACTAACACTTGCTGCTGTTGCCCTGGTTCTTGGTCCTGGTGGTGCCATTTTCTAAATAAAATGAAACATACGTGTAAATATGAAAGCATTAAAAATTGCAAGACATATTTCTTAAACAAACTTCTTATATAAATAAAATTTGTAGTACATTATCCGAATGAGCTTAATTACTTAACAACTATTAACATCCCTTATAAAAATGGGAAATGCTAAACAAAACATTTACAACATACTAATATATTACACGTTATTCGACTAAATCTTTCTAGCCTTCTTTTTGATCTTGTGGATCATACTAAGTACCACAGAACTATTTATTTCGAACCCCAAATCTTTGGCGGGTGAAGGGAATTTAATTATTTTTTTCTCGAGCTTGGCATAAGTAGCAGTATAAGCTCGTTTAATATGAGCACGATTTGCTCGCAGGAGGTATACTTCCTCTTGGGAAGCTTCTAGCTGCATCTGTAGTTGGTAGCTTCTTTCAGCTTCATCCAACCACCTCCTTTCTAGTACCTCCATAATACCATTGGCCTTGTTCATGTTGGCCTGGTTTTCATTTTGGAGTTGTTCCACACGCTCTTCTTGAGCTTCTCCATATGCCATCATTTCAGCAGCATCCTCTTCCAACTCGGCGATGATCTCATCGTAAGTTGGTAGGTCTATTACATCTTCATCTTCTATGGGGTTTGCCTCTCCGGCATCATGTAGTTCCAAGTTCTGATTTGGCTCCTCTATTTCAGATTCACTACTAGAATGCTCGCTCGGATCACTTTCGTAGTCCAAGACTTGAGCGTTGTCTTCATGTATGTCAGCCATTTCTACAAAACAAGATTGACTTTAATTAGTATAGTTCTTTCACATAATGTCTTTTAATTAATTCAGATTTAAAGTTTATTATCATCTTTTAATTATCTATTAGACTCTTCACAAGTCTATTTAACTTAAACGATCAGATTATATCCTAAAGTACTTGCTACTTTAGAGCTATAATCTACAGCTTTGATACCAACCTGTGACGCCCCCAAATCACTATACTTACTATAGATGACTTGGTGCTCACTATAAATGCTAAATCAATAGGTTTATAGATGATTTCCTTTATTCTCAAACAAAGTTCTCATCTTAATTCCCAAAGATCTTTCATTATTTTATATCAAGTCCTTGTAATCAATACAAGAGACTTAATACTCAAACATAACATTTTATCCTTAATATTTAGATATTCTATAACTTTATATGTTCCAACATTCACGGCATTAAATCATTAGGACGGCTCTTGGGAACAGAGAATCTCGCGGTGAATGTTTGCATCTTCACCCGTGATAAATGTTTGCATCTTTATCCGTGACAAATGGTTGTATCTTTGTCCGGTGCAAAATTCTCTTTCCGTACAGAACATTACCCAAATAGTTAAAACCCTCATTCGAAACGTATTTGGTTATAGTGATATCTCTTCATATTAATAATCCTACTTATCCGACATTCAGAATAGTAATAACGAGTTATACCTGGGTCCGAGGAACCTTAACGATGGATTTGACTTAGTCAACATCGCTTAGTCCTGTCTCGGATGTACAGCACTCACAAGTTATTTACCGATCCTCATCCAGATAAATAGATCATTATTAATACTATGTTAAGTTTTAACAATTCTAAGTTTAATCAAAGTAAAGACGTAACAAGAGAATGTGATAAAACTTGATAATATTTATATAATATTCGGTTACATGTGTTGAACTTGTTCTTATTACAAAATGTCATTATGACTACAGTTAAGAACAGTTAAGGAAAGCAGTAAACTAGTCTACGCATTTCTTCTTTCCTTTCTTCTTCGAGCCGGAGCTCTCGGGTTTGTCTGCACATTAGGTTTATATGCAAGGGTGAGCTAAAATGCTCAGCAAGTCTTAACACATAACATATAAGTGAACTCACACCGATAAGGATTGTAAGGACTCATGGAATAACAATTGATATTTACAAATGTTTTAACATAGCAAGACTGAGTGGTGGTTAGACCTTGAACTGTTCTTTGTCTTTCGACTTATAACCTTTTACAGTGGATATAGAAAGGGGATCAACCTAACGACATCCTATGTTATGCATAACATACAATACACTGGACAGATCAAGAACAGTAATACATATTTGTTCATCTCAGTTTACTTCACATGTTAGGATCGCCCCAAGACGACTTGGTTTGATATAATAAAGCATGATTCGAATTTATCACGAATAATCATTTCATTTTGCAAGTTATGCCGAAACAAGAAGCAATAACTCTCGTATCAAAGATTTATAACACGTTGCATACACAAAATGTATAAATCACATAGAAAGCAAGTAAACAAAGTTTAAGGATAGAAAACTTGCCTTTAGCACAATTTAGGGTTTCCCGGTAATCGTTTAAAGCGCCTATACAAAGGGTTTCGTGTACCGAATGTTAGTTCATCGTATTTTTTCGTTCTATACGTGTTTTTATCACTAAACTAGACTATTTTCATTGGTGGAATTTTTAGAAAACTTGGCTAACTCAAAAACTCAAAAATTAGTGCTTCCACCCGAATGCCCCTTAAAATTTTCAGCTTTGACGTCCTTTCCGGTAACTGCCATAACTTTGTCATCCGGAAACATTTTAAAGTGATTTTTGAGTCTAAATTGCTTAGAATTTCATGATCTACAACTTTCATTTAGGTTACTAAGGCAGATTCGGACTTTAAAATTTCGTAATTTTAGCAAAAAGGTCAGTATGCTTACATTGAACAATATTTTTAGGGTTAACCATGTGAAACATGGTACCGCTTGCTTTAACTCTTTATGAAATCATGTTGTAAGACTCAATATCACTTTATAACATAAAAATAACAAATCACAAACCTTCTCATAGAAAGATTCATGACTTTTGCTCAAGAACATACGAAGAACACGAAGAACGGTTGAACCGTACATGGTAACGACTATGTTCTTGAGCTTTTGGTTTTCGTACATGAAATAATTTGAGCATTATAACTGCTTACATAAGTGATTATAACACTTTATAGTTGACAAAAATTGGTCATTATAACGGCTTGTATAATTGATTAAAACAATTTATAAAAATGCTCGAGAACATACGCATACGCGGAGAACGGATGAACCGTACATGACCACTACGTATGTTCATTGAGCTTTAAACTATGAATTGAAATTTGACATTATAACTACTACAAAATGTAGAAAGGCTCAAGAACACGTGAAGAACACGGAGAACGACAATCGTACATGGCTACGACTCGCGTTCTTGAGCTTTTGAAAATTTAAGACGAAAGAAAAATTGAACATAAAAACTATAAGAGATTGTACCTTTGGTGTTTGCAAGCTTTAACTATTTCTTTGCAATATCCAAGATAGTAACTCACTAGAACTCTCTCTCAATATATGTATAGCTTTGATACTTGATTTTTGAGCTTGAAAATGAATGATAGAATGGGTGAATATTGCTTGCTATTTATAGGCCAACCAAAGCTAGGGCAAAAGGGTCTTTGTTACAAAACTTCCAAGCTAAGCTAACTTCAAGTGCACCACCCTTGCCCACTTGATATGAACGACCCAAAGGTCTGATTTTATGCCATTAAATGCTAGTAATCATCATGTTTGGTGACATCACAAAACCATACATGTTAGCTTTTGATTGGTCCACCAATTAGCCTACCAAATGAATAGTATTAGGCCTTGTTTGGTTGGTCATTTAAGCATTTATTTGAGGGGTAGTCATGGTCATTTACCAAGCTTGACCAAGGTTAGATTAGTCCACTTGATAATCTAGCTTAATCAAGGTTAGGTTAATTAGCAATAACTTAGGTTAATTAGGTTTATTAATTCACCGATTAGTTTAACATATAGATTAGGTTAATCTATAGTTTAATTAATCTTAATCCTAGTTAGGTTAAGTTTAATTACATGTTAATTAGGTTAAATGGTAATCTAGTTACCTTAACCTAGTTCAATTCCAACCGGATTAGTGTTAATCACCTAATTAGGTTAATTAGTTAGATAATTTAATTATTCTGTAACTAGGTTTAAGTCTAGATTAGGGTTCCTAATCCAGTTATCTTTAACCTAGTTCATTTCTAAGTATTCCAGTTGAATTGGTCTTTACTGATTTAAAAGTCAGATATTACGGAGTTTTGTTCCGAATAAACACTATTCTGCAAAACGAAAAGTCAAAAAGACATTGCACGTTTTTCGGTGAATAGTGTTTTTGATTTCTATTTCTCAGAAAATGGTTAGACGATCAAAAAGGCACAAAAAATATTTTTCGTCTTTTCCCTATTTCGTCCTATACCCGACGCGCTTTTCGAGAAAAACTTTTATCGGCTATATTGTGTTTTCAAAGTACGGGAAAGATGAATCCTGAAACAGAATGTCATTTCGACGTACACGTTTCGCTCGGGGGCTTAGGTTAGATTTCCTAGGGTTTAGACCCTAGGGTTAGGGTTTAGGTTTTATCTTCTTTTCAGATTTTCGAAAAAAAACTTTTATGTTCCGTTTTCGTGCTAAGGTTGTATACTTGAACCGAAACATATAAATAAACAATAACGAAGATTCCATAACACATATAATATGTAATTCAAGCTTTATTTATTCACATAAAGTCGGATTACAAGTCTCTCGGAAGTTCGGAATATTACAATTGCTCCTTTTGAGGATAACTGAAGTGTAACGATTTAATATGACTCCTAATCACCTATTTGTTAGCAAATCTTGAGGAAATAACAAACCGAATAGAAGTTTCCTCAAATGAAGACTTACGTACGTTGTACGCATTGTTTTCAATGCGAGGGTGATAGGATTGCTTCTTTTCAGGATAGATAAAGTGTAACGAAGTAATATGACTCCTAATAACCTATTTGTTTACAAATCCTGAGGATATAAGGAACCGAATAGCAAGTTTCCTCAAATGAAGACTTGCGTACGTTGTACGCATTGTTTTCAATGCGAGTTTGATAAGATTTCTCCTTTTGAGGATATATAAAGTGTAACGAAGTAATATGACTCCTAATCACCTATTTGTTAGCAAATCTTGAGGAAATAACGAACCGAATAGCAAGTTTCCTCAAATGAAGACTTGCGTACGTTGTACGCATTATTTTCAATGCGAGAGTGATAAGATTGCTAATTTTGAGGATAACTGAAGTGTAACGAAGTAATATGACTCATAATCACCTATTTGTTTGCAAATCTTGAGGAAATAACGAACCGAGTAGCAAGTTTCCTCAAATGAAGACTTGCTTACGTTGTACGCATTGTTTTCAATGCGAGTTTGATAGGATTGCTCCTTTTTGAGGATAACTGTAGTGTAACGAAGTAATATGACTCCTAGTCACCTATTTGTTTCCAAATCTTGAGTTAATAACGAACCGAATAGCAAGTTTCCTCAAATGAAGACTTGCGTACGTTGTACACATTGTTTTCAATGCGACAGTGATAGGATTGCTCCTTTTGAGGATAGATAAAGTGTAACGAAGTAATATGACTCCTAATCACCTATTTGTTTGCAAATCTTGAGGAAATAACGAACCGAATAGAAGTTTCCTCAAATGAAGACTTGCGTACGTTGTACGCATTGTTTTCAATGAGAGGGTGATAGGATTACTCCTTTTGAGGATAGATAAAGTGTAACGAAGTAATATGACTCCTAATAACCTATTTGTTTGCAAATCTTGAGGAAATAACGAACCGAATAGCAAGTTTCCTCAAATGAAGACTTGCGTACGTTGTACGTATTGTTTTCAATGCGAGTTTGATAAGATTGCTCCTTTTGAGGATAGATAAAGTGTAACAAAGTAATATGACTCCTAATCACCTATTTGTTAGCAAATCTTGAGGAAATAACGAACCGAATAGCAAGTTTCCTCAAATGAAGACTTGCTTACGTTGTACGCATTGTTTTCAATGCGGGAGTGATAGGATTGCTAATTTTGAGGATAACTGAAGTGTAACGAAGTAATATGACTCCTAATCACCTATTTGTTTGCAAATCTTGAGGAAATAACGAACCGAATAGCAAGTTTCCTCAAATGTAGACTTGCGTACGTTGTACGCATTGTTTTCAATGCGAGGGTGATAGGATTGCTCCTTTTGAGGATAGATAAAGTGTAACGAAGTAATATGACTCCTAATAACCTATTTGTTTGCAAATCTTGAGGAAATAACGAACCGAATAGCAAGTTTCCTCAAATGAAGACTTGCATACCTTGTACGCATTGTTTTCAACGCAAGAGTGATAGGATTGCTCCTTTTGAGGATAGATGAAGTGTAACGAAGTAATATGACTCCTAATCACCTATTTGTTGGCAAATCTTAAGGAAATAACGAACCGAATAGCAAGTTTCCTCAAATGAAGACTTGCTTACGATGTACACATTGTTTTCATTGTGAGTTTGATAGGATTGCTCCTTTTGAGGATAACTGAAGTGTAACGATTTAATATGACTCCTAATCACCTATTTGTTAGCAAATCTTGAGGAAATAACAAACCGAATAGAAGTTTCCTCAAATGAAGACTTACGTACGTTGTACGCATTGTTTTCAATGCGAGGGTGATAGGATTGCTTCTTTTCAGGATAGATAAAGTGTAACGAAGTAATATGACTCCTAATAACCTATTTGTTTGCAAATCCTGAGGATATAACGAACCGAATAGCAAGTTTCCTCAAATGAAGACTTGCGTACGTTGTACGCATTGTTTTCAATGCGAGTTTGATAAGATTTCTCCTTTTGAGGATATATAAAGTGTAACGAAGTAATATGACTCCTAATCACCTATTTGTTAGCAAATCTTGAGGAAATAACGAACCGAATAGCAAGTTTCCTCAAATGAAGACTTGCGTACGTTGTACGCATTGTTTTCAATGCGAGAGTGATAAGATTGCTAATTTTGAGGATAACTGAAGTGTAACGAAGTAATATGACTCATAATCACCTATTTGTTTGCAAATCTTGAGGAAATAACGAACCGAATAGCAAGTTTCCTCAAATGAAGACTTGCGTATGTTGTACGCATTGTTTTCAATACGAGTTTGATAAGATTGCTCCTTTTGTGGATATATAAAGTGTAACGAAGTAATATGACTCATAATCACCTATTTGTTAGCAAATCTTGAGGAAATAACGAACCGAATAGTAAGTTTCCTCAAATGAAGACCTGCGTACGTTGTACGCATTGTTTTCAATGCGAGAGTGATAGGATTGCTAATTTTGAGGATAACTGAAGTGTAACGAAGTAATATGACTCATAATCACCTATTTGTTTGCAAATCTTGAGGAAATAATGAACCGAAGAGCAAGTTTCCTCAAATGTAGACTTGCGTACGTTGTACGCATTGTTTTCAATGCGAGGGTGATAGGATTGCTCTTTTTGAGGATAGATAAAGTGTAACGAAGTAATATGACTCCTAATAACCTATTTGTTTGCAAATCTTGAGGAAATAACGAACCGAATAGCAAGTTTCCTCAAATGAAGACTTGCATACCTTGTACGCATTGTTTTCAACGCAAGAGTGATAGGATTGCTCCTTTTGAGGGTAGATGAAGTGTAACGAAGTAATATGACTCCTAATCACCTATTTGTTGGCAAATCTTAAGGAAATAACGAACCGAATTGCAAGTTTCCTCAAATGAAGACTTGCTTACGATGTACACATTGTTTTCATTGCGAGTTTGATAGGATTGCTCCTTTTGAGGATAACTGAAGTGTAACGATTTAATATGACTCCTAATCACCTATTTGTTAGCAAATCTTGAGGAAATAACAAACCGAATAGAAGTTTCCTCAAATGAAGACTTACGTACGTTGTACGCATTGTTTTCAATGCGAGGGTGATAGGATTGCTCCTTTTCAGGATAGATAAAGTGTAACGAAGTAATATGACTCCTAATAACCTATTTGTTTGCAAATCCTGAGGATATAACGAACCGAATAGCAAGTTTCCTCAAATGAAGACTTGCGTACGTTGTACGCATTGTTTTCAATGCGAGTGTGATAAGATTTCTCCTTTTGAGGATATATAAAGTGTAACGAAGTAATATGACTCCTAATCACCTATTTGTTGGCAAATCTTGAGGAAATAACGAACCGAATAGCAAGTTTCCTCAAATGAAGACTTGCTTACGTTGTACGCATTGTTTTCAATGCGAGTTTGATAGGCTTGCTCCTTTTTGAGGATAACTGAAGTGTAACGAAGTAATATGACTCCTAGTCACCTATTTGTTTCCAAATCTTGAGTTAATAACGAACCGAAAAGCAAGTTTCCTCAAATGAAGACTTGCGTACGTTGTACACATTGTTTTCAATGCGACAGTGATAGGATTGCTCCTTTTGAGGATAGATAAAGTGTAACGAAGTAATATGACTCCTAATCACCTATTTGTTTGCAAATCTTGAGGAAATAACGAACCGAATAGAAGTTTCCTCAAATGAAGACTTGCGTACGTTGTACGCATTGTTTTCAATGAGAGGGTGATATGATTACTCCTTTTGAGGATAGATAAAGTGTAACGAAGTAATATGACTCCTAATAACCTATTTGTTTGCAAATCTTGAGGACATAACGAACCGAATAGCAAGTTTCCTCAAATGAAGACTTGCGTACGTTGTACGTATTGTTTTCAATGCGAGTTTGATAAGATTGCTCCTTTTGAGGATAGATAAAGTGTAACGAAGTAATATGACTCCTAATCACCTATTTGTTAGCAAATCTTGAGGAAATAACGAACCGAATAGCAAGTTTCCTCAAATGAAGACTTGCTTACGTTGTACGCATTGTTTTCAATGCGGGAGTGATAGGATTGCTAATTTTGAGGATAACTGAAGTGTAACGAAGTAATATGACTCCTAATCACCTATTTGTTTGCAAATCTTGAGGAAATAACGAACCGAATAGCAAGTTTCCTCAAATGTGGACTTGCGTACGTTGTACGCATTGTTTTCAATGCGAGGGTGATAGGTGTAATATCCCAAAGATTTCCAAAGTGATCTAACAAGATCTAAGCAAGGTTGTCAATTCAAAACCTAAGATCGATTGCTCAAGCATACCTTGAGCTATCTTAAAGAATATATACGACTAAAAACTGTGATCGTATACAACTAAGAGGTTAAAATCTTTAACCTAAACTATATGTTATGTGATTAGTGAAACTTGAATTAAGCTTTTAAATGTGATGTATGAATTATCTATGTGTAGGATTTTGTGTTTTGGTTCAAGTAGTTAACCTTAACGCTTATTAAAAATCAGAAGTCAATTTAGGGCAAAAACCTAAATTGGAAAAAGAGTTAAAACCTAAACCCTAACCCTAGGGTCTAAACCCTAGAAAATAACCTAGGTCCTTGAGCAAAATGTGAAGGTCAAATTGACATTCCGTTTCAAGATTCAACCTTCTCACGATTTGAAAACACGTAACAGTCAATAAAAGTTTTTCTCGAAAAACGTGTACAAGCACTATTCACGAGGTGACGTTTTTCATTCGTTTGACTGTTTCTTTCATCTGTAGGACTTCTTACATTTCACAACATAGTGATAATATGAGGTTTAGATGCCAGGGAATCAATAAAATTTTCTTGGGAAAAAGACGAAAAAGACACGATTTACGAGAAAACGTTTGTCGTCTTTTTGAACGTTCTTTTCAACGTTTGGACTTTTTCCATTTCACGATATAGCATTTATACGGGGAATAGATACCAGGGAGCCACTGATATTTTTCCAAAGATAAAACGTAAATCCCTCTTCAAACGAAAACGCTTTTCATTTTTGATCAAACCGTTGATGGATACAGTGTTTGTATGCAACACCGGTGCGTAATAAGCAATAAAAGATTTTCTCGAAAAGTGTGTCGGGAATAAGACGAAATAGGGAAAAGACAAAAATAAATATTATTTTTGTCTTTTTGATCGTTTAAGCATATTCTGAGAAATGGTAGTCAAAAACACTATTCACCGAAAAACGTGTCAAGTCTGTTGGACTTTCGACTTTACAAAATAGTGTTTATTCGGAACAAAACTCTGGAATATCAGACTTTTAAATCAGTTGAGGTCAATTTAACCGGAAGACTTAGAAATGAACTAGAATTAGTTAAGGATGAACTAATTTCTGTTGAGATGTAACTGAGTTAGATGTAACTGGGTTAGGAACCTAACTAGGAACTAAACCTAGTTATAAACTAACTAAGCTTATGAAATAGTTAACCTAATCTAGTTGATATAAAACTAGGTTAGATGACATTTAGTTGAAATGAAACTAGGTTATGTTAAACCTAGTTAGAATCAAACTAGGTTAGGGTAATTAGATTACCATTTAACCTAATTATCAATTAATTAAACTAAACCTAAATAGGATTAAGTTTAATTAAATTAAAGATTAACCTAAATTACAAGTTAATCTAATCGGTGAAGTAATAACCTAATCGAATAATCAAATTCCTAGGTTTATTGCTAATTAACCTAATCCTAACTAAGCTAGATTATCAAAAGGACTAATCTAACCTTGATCAAGCTTGGTAAATGACCTTGACTACCCCTCAGTTAAATGATTAAATGACCAACCAAACAAGCCCTAGAACTATTCCTTTGGTAGGCTAAGTTGTGGACCAATTGGAAGCTAACATGTGGATTATTGTGGTGTCACCAAAATGTGATGATTTCAAGCATTAATGGCATTAATTTGGCTGATTTGGTCGTTCATATCAAGTGGAAAAGGGAGGTGCACTTCATGTTAGCTTAGCTTGGAAGTTTGGTAATAATGACCTTTTTACCCTAGCTTTGCATGGCCTATAAATAGCAAGCATTCCTCACTTGTTTGATCATTCTTTTTCAAAGCAAAAATGCTTGTATCAAAGCTATATACAATATGAGAGAGAGTTCTAGTGAGTTATAATAAAAGGAAGTGCAAAGAAATAGTTAAAGCTTGCACTTCGAGAGGTAAATCATTAGTCGTTTTTATGTTCGATTAATTTTCGTAGTTTAAAAGCTCAAGAACGCGAGTAGTAGCCATGTACGATTGTCGTTCTCCGTGTTCTTCACGTGTTCTTGAGCCTTTCTTCATTTTACAGTAGTTATAATGTCGAATTTCAATTCATAGTTTAAAGCTCAATGAACATACGTAGTGGTCATGTACGGTTTATCCGTTCTCCGCGTTTGCGTATGTTCTTGAGCATTTTTTTATAAATTGTTATAATTCAATTTACAAGCCGTTATAATGACCAAATTTTGTCAATTATAAAGTGTTATAATCACTTATATAAGAAGTTATAATGCTCAAATTATTTCAAGTACGGAAACCAAAAGCTCAAGAACATAGTCGTTACCATGTACGGTTTATCCGTTCTTCGTGTTCTTCGTGTGTTCTTGAGAAAAATTCATGAATCTTTCTATGAGAAGGTTTGTGATTTATTATTTTTATGTTATAAAGTGATATTGAGTCTTACAACATGATTTCTTAAAGAGTTAAAGCAAGCGGTACCATGTTTCACATGGTTAACCCTAAAAATATTGATCAAAGTAAGCATACTGACCTTTCTACTAAAATTACGAAATTTTAAAGTCCAAATATGCCTTAGCAACCTGAATGAAAGTTGTAGATCATGAAATTCTAAGCAATTTAGACTCAATAATCACTTTAAAATGTTTCCGGATGACAAAGTTATGGCAGTTGCCGGAAAGGACGTCAAAGCTGAAAATTTTAAGGGGCATTCGGGTGGAAGCACTAAATTTTGAGATTTTGAGTTCGCCACTTAACGAAATGATTCCACCAATGAAAATAGTCTAGTTAAGTTATTCTAAGACTTATTCAAAAGGAAAATTTGATAAACTAACATTCAGGGCCGCGTAACCCTTTTTGTAGGCATTTAACGATTTCCCGGGAAACCCTAAAACAGTTTCAAGGCAAGTCTTCTAACTCTTGCTATGTGCTACTTGTGTAGTATTGTTAAAATGTTAAATGAGATGTGTAATGTCATGTTATTATGCAATAGATAAAATGTGAAGTCTTTAACTGATGTTTACAAGCCTTCTAACTGTTATGTTTTATGTTTACGATTTACGAACATGATTTATACACTTTGTGTGTCAATGTGATATAAATTGTTGGAACGTGAGTTATATGTGATATTAAATGGAGAATTATGTTCAGTCAATGCATGTTAAAGTTTATATGAAAGCATAAACTGCGTATGTGCTGTATGTTAGACTTGCTGAGCCGTCGTGCTCATTCTTGCGAATAAAACCTTATTTGCCGATTAAAGATGAACGTTAAGAAGATCATGAACTTAAAGATGCAGCATAGATTAGGTTTTCATGTAAATTGATTGTATTTGTATATGTCATAATGACTGTTGTAATACGAACAAACAAACATATAACCGAATATTGAATGAATGATATAAATAATTATCATCAGAATGTTGTTATGTCTTTATTTTGATATAACCTAGAATTGTTAAAATTTAACATAGTATTGATAATGATCTATTTATCTGGATGAGGATCGGTAAATAACTTGTGAGTGCTGTACATCTGAGACAGAACTAAGCGATGTTGACTGGTCAAATCCATCGTTAAGGTTCCTCGGACCCAGGTATAACTCGTTATTACTATTCTGAATACCATATAAGTAGGATTATTGATATGAAGAGATATCTTTGTATATTGATACTTGTAGTACGAATGAGACCGTTACAAGTGGACGTATATAGAATATTTAAATCCTAAGGTTAAAATTAAACCGTTATATATGGTTTTATCCATTTATACGGATGAAATACAAGTTGATACTTGTATACTTATGAGACTGAGATCAAGTTAAGATCCAGGGACAATGTTAAGAGAAATTGTTAATGTATAGTCTAAAATAAGACTATTTCAACCAATATGATTATGGGATCATTGGTTAAGTCGATAGATGTATGAAATTAACGCACAAGGTCCGTCGCATCGAAAGCGCGGGGATTTTGGGGGCGTTACAGTTGGTATCAAAGCAGTGGATTATAGTTTCGAGGTAACAAGTACCTTGGAGTATAATCTGATGGATTAAAAAGAAATGGACTTGTGAAGAGTCCGTAAATAATTAAAAGATATGCATAAATCTTATTAAATCTTAATACATAAAAATTATTATGTGAACAGAATATAATGAATAAAGATAAACTCTTTACGAGAATATCTGAAGTTAAATAAACTCATAAAGAGTTCTCAAAGCAAGCAATAAGATAAAATAATCTTATTAGTTTTTGTGTGAAACCGTTTCATAAAAAAAAATAAAATGAAATGGTGTGTATGGTATGTTGTGTAATTATACCTAAGAAAGGAGATGAGTAAACTCATAGAGAGATGTTAATGAGAAATTCATTTGGAGATAGTATGAAGTTATTTGGAAATTGTAAGAATTAAGCTTATAATGAGTTGTAATGAATTCAGGAAATTCATAAGATAGTTAAAGAACGATTAGGGATTTCAATTGAAAACTCATATTAGTAAAACTGAGTAGAACGACTCTCTTGTATGGGAAAGAGTTTAATATGCTTTAGAGAACCGATCTAACTACACTATTGGTATGAATGATTCATGGTCAGTGTTCTCAAAGCGGGTTACACACTGAATGAAATCATTTGAGGATAGTGTTGATGAGACGGGGAACTGATTCATTAGTTCTTGGGTGGAGGAATAACTCAGTTTGCTATATTGATAAGTAAATTAAAATCTTATGTCAAACTCTTCTTTGTATATATTTTGAGAAGGTGATTCTTTTCTCATATGTATATTGACTAGTTAGTAGTTGTTACGTCATAACTATAGTTTTAAAAATATTTGTATGTTAGTTACTGAGCGAACGAACCTTGTTATGGACTTGGGCTATGATATGTTAGTCGAACCGACTTGTGAGATGCGGCTACGATTTGTCTATTCAGTGCGATATTGATCAGTACCAATGTGCGCTGAGACATTTCAATTCCGTGTTGATGAGAAGGGGAACTAATATATTTGTTTGTACTTGGTTTAATACAACCAATCAGTTTACTATATTACTATATATTTGAAAAAAACTTGTGTTATGGTTAGAGAATAATGGAAAAGATAGAGGATTGAGGGTATTTCAAAAAAATCTTCTAACTCTGCTAGATCTTCATGGTTATATTCGCACTTGTGTGCCTTTGAAAAGAGTGGTTCACTAGTTGAACTGGAAAATTTTGTTAGTTCTTCACTAGCTATGTTATTCATATGTCTATGCTAATTGTTTTGGCTAGACGGATTTAATGTGAAGAATAAAAATGATTTATTCATCAACACCCAATTTAACCTGGTGTGAAGATGATACATGATGAGTTATCAACGCACTTTGCAAGGTGCGGTATACAGTCATAAAATTGCTTTTCAAAAAGTTTGAATGGTTTAAATATGAGTCAATGCCAATTGTTTCGGCTAGACACCTTTGGTTATGAAAAAAGAACGGACGTAGGAATTCGATAGACGCAATAAACCGCGTCTTATATGGTACGACAGGCTGATCACCTAAAGTACAACGCATGTGTGTTCTCAATCTTAATTGATTGTTACACAATGTATGGTGTTCTCAATCTTAATTGATTGCTACACAAAGTATGAAGTGTTCTCAATCTTAATTGATTGCTACACAAGATATGGTTTTCCAGTCCGGATGATGATTTAAAAATTATGGGTTATATAGTATTCATAGTTTTTGAATAAGGTAAAGGTCTTGATTGACCGATGTATAAGTGAGAAGAATCCAAGATAAAGGAAGAATGAGACTGAATGTCGAGTATGAAAAGAGGTTTAAAACCTAGAGTTATGAAAGGAAATGTGTAGAGATAAGTGAACATTGTTCAGACCTAATCAAAGTATTGGAGGTTTAATGTGAATAAAAGATGAATTTAGAAAATTCATATTGAAGAGTAAATTGGAGATGATTATATTATAATTTCGAGGACGAAATTCTGATAAGAAGAAGAGAATGTAATATCCTGAATATTTATAGCACTTATAAATATGATATTAAATGACTAAAGTAATTGTAAAGTTAATTTCGAGGACGAAATTCCTGTAAGTTGGGTTGAATGTAATATCCCAAAGATTTCCAAAGTGATCTAACAAGATCTAAGCAAGGTTGTCAATTCAAAACCTAAGATCGATTGCTCAAGCATACCTTGAGCTATCTTAAAGAATATATACGACTAAAAACTGTGATCGTATACAACTAAGAGGTTAAAATCTTTAACCTAAACTATATGTTATGTGATTAGTGAAACTTGAATTAAGCTTTTAAATGTGATGTATGAATTATCTATGTGTAGGATTTTGTGTTTTGGTTCAAGTAGTTAACCTTAACGCTTATTAAAAATCAGAAGTCAATTTAGGGCAAAAACCTAAATTGGAAAAAGAGTTAAAACCTAAACCCTAACCCTAGGGTCTAAACCCTAGAAAATAACCTAGGTCCTTGAGCAAAATGTGAAGGTCAAATTGACATTCCGTTTCAAGATTCAACCTTCTCACGATTTGAAAACACGTAACAGTCAATAAAAGTTTTTCTCGAAAAACGTGTACAAGCACTATTCACGAGGTGACGTTTTTCATTCGTTTGACTGTTTCTTTCATCTGTAGGACTTCTTACATTTCACAACATAGTGATAATATGAGGTTTAGATGCCAGGGAATCAATAAAATTTTCTTGGGAAAAAGACGAAAAAGACACGATTTACGAGAAAACGTTTGTCGTCTTTTTGAACGTTCTTTTCAACGTTTGGACTTTTTCCATTTCACGATATAGCATTTATACGGGGAATAGATACCAGGGAGCCACTGATATTTTTCCAAAGATAAAACGTAAATCCCTCTTCAAACGAAAACGCTTTTCATTTTTGATCAAACCGTTGATGGATACAGTGTTTGTATGCAACACCGGTGCGTAATAAGCAATAAAAGATTTTCTCGAAAAGTGTGTCGGGAATAAGACGAAATAGGGAAAAGACAAAAATAAATATTATTTTTGACTTTTTGATCGTTTAAGCATATTCTGAGAAATGGTAGTCAAAAACACTATTCACCGAAAAACGTGTCAAGTCTGTTGGACTTTCGACTTTACAAAATAGTGTTTATTCGGAACAAAACTCTGGAATATCAGACTTTTAAATCAGTTGAGGTCAATTTAACCGGAAGACTTAGAAATGAACTAGAATTAGTTAAGGATGAACTAATTTCTGTTGAGATGTAACTGAGTTAGATGTAACTGGGTTAGGAACCTAACTAGGAACTAAACCTAGTTATAAACTAACTAAGCTTATGAAATAGTTAACCTAATCTAGTTGATATAAAACTAGGTTAGATGACATTTAGTTGAAATGAAACTAGGTTATGTTAAACCTAGTTAGAATCAAACTAGGTTAGGGTAATTAGATTATCATTTAACCTAATTATCAATTAATTAAACTAAACCTAAATAGGATTAAGTTTAATTAAACTAAAGATTAACCTAAATTACAAGTTAATCTAATCGGTGAAGTAATAACCTAATCGAATAATCAAATTCCTAGGTTTATTGCTAATTAACCTAATCCTAACTAAGCTAGATTATCAAAAGGACTAATCTAACCTTGATCAAGCTTGGTAAATGACCTTGACTACCCCTCAATTAAATGATTAAATGACCAACCAAACAAGCCCTAGAACTATTCCTTTGGTAGGCTAAGTTGTGGACCAATTGGAAGCTAACATGTGGATTATTGTGGTGTCACCAAAATGTGATGATTTCAAGCATTAATGGCATTAATTTGGCTGATTTGGTCGTTCATATCAAGTGGAAAAGGGAGGTGCACTTCATGTTAGCTTAGCTTGGAAGTTTGGTAATAATGACCTTTTTACCCTAGCTTTGCATGGCCTATAAATAGCAAGCATTCCTCACTTGTTTGATCATTCTTTTTCAAAGCAAAAATGCTTGTATCAAAGCTATATACAATATGAGAGAGAGTTCTAGTGAGTTATAATAAAAGGAAGTGCAAAGAAATAGTTAAAGCTTGCACTTCGAGAGGTAAATCATTAGTCGTTTTTATGTTCGATTAATTTTCGTAGTTTAAAAGCTCAAGAACGCGAGTCGTAGCCATGTACGATTGTCGTTCTCCGTGTTCTTCACGTGTTCTTGAGCCTTTCTTCATTTTACAGTAGTTATAATGTCGAATTTCAATTCATAGTTTAAAGCTCAATGAACATACGTAGTGGTCATGTACGGTTTATCCGTTCTCCGCGTTTGCGTATGTTCTTGAGCATTTTTTTATAAATTGTTATAATTCAATTTACAAGCCGTTATAATGACCAAATTTTGTCAATTATAAAGTGTTATAATCACTTATATAAGAAGTTATAATGCTCAAATTATTTCAAGTACGAAAACCAAAAGCTCAAGAACATAGTCGTTACCATGTACGGTTTATCCGTTCTTCGTGTTCTTCGTGTGTTCTTGAGAAAAATTCATGAATCTTTCTATGAGAAGGTTTGTGATTTATTATTTTTATGTTATAAAGTGATATTGAGTCTTACAACATGATTTCTTAAAGAGTTAAAGCAAGCGGTACCATGTTTCACATGGTTAACCCTAAAAATATTGATCAAAGTAAGCATACTGACCTTTCTACTAAAATTACGAAATTTTAAAGTCCAAATATGCCTTAGTAACCTGAATGAAAGTTGTAGATCATGAAATTCTAAGCAATTTAGACTCAAGAATCACTTTAAAATGTTTCCGGATGACAAAGTTATGGCAGTTGCCGGAAAGGACGTCAAAGCTGAAAATTTTAAGGGGCATTCGGGTGGAAGCACTAAATTTTGAGATTTTGAGTTCGCCACTTAACGAAATGATTCCACCAATGAAAATAGTCTAGTTAAGTTATTCTAAGACTTATTCAAAAGGAAAATTTGATAAACTAACATTCAGGGTCGCGTAACCCTTTTTGTAGGCATTTAACGATTTCCCGGGAAACCCTAAAACAGTTTCAAGGCAAGTCTTCTAACTCTTGCTATGTGCTACTTGTGTAGTATTGTTAAAATGTTAAATGAGATGTGTAATGTCATGTTATTATGCAATAGATAAAATGTGAAGTCTTTAACTGATGTTTACAAGCCTTCTAACTGTTATGTTTTATGTTTACGATTTACGAACATGATTTATACACTTTGTGTGTCAATGTGATATAAATTGTTGGAACGTGAGTTATATGTGATATTAAATGGAGAATTATGTTCAGTCAATGCATGTTAAAGTTTATATGAAAGCATAAACTGCGTATGTGCTGTATGTTAGACTTGCTGAGCCGTCGTGCTCATTCTTGCGAATAAAACCTTATTTGCAGATTAAAGATGAACGTTAAGAAGATCATGAACTTAAAGATGCAGCATAGATTAGGTTTTCATGTAAATTAATTGTATTTGTATATGTCATAATGACTGTTGTAATACGAACAAACAAACATATAACCGAATATTGAATGAATGATATAAATAATTATCATCAGAATGTTGTTATGTCTTTATTTTGATATAACCTAGAATTGTTAAAATTTAACATAGTATTGATAATGATCTATTTATCTGGATGAGGATCGGTAAATAACTTGTGAGTGCTGTACATCTGAGACAGAACTAAGCGATGTTGACTGGTCAAATCCATCGTTAAGGTTCCTCGGACCCAGGTATAACTCGTTATTACTATTCTGAATACCATATAAGTAGGATTATTGATATGAAGAGATATCTTTGTATATTGATACTTGTAGTACGAATGAGACCGTTACAAGTGGACGTATATAGAATATTTAAATCCTAAGGTTAAAATTAAACCGTTATATATGGTTTTATCCATTTATACGGATGAAATACAAGTTGATACTTGTATACTTATGAGACTGAGATCAAGTTAAGATCCAGGGACAATGTTAAGAGAAATTGTTAATGTATAGTCTAAAATAAGACTATTTCAACCAATATGATTATGGGATCATTGGTTAAGTCGATAGATGTATGAAATTAACGCACAAGGTCCGTCGCATCGAAAGCACGGGGATTTTGGGGGCGTTACAATAGGATTGCTCCTTTTGAGGATAGATAAAGTGTAACGAAGTAATATGACTCCTAATAACCTATTTGTTTGCAAATCTTGAGGAAATAACGAACCGAATAGCAAGTTTCCTCAAATGAAGACTTGCATACCTTGTACGCATTGTTTTCAACGCAAGAGTGATAGGATTGCTCCTTTTGAGGATAGATGAAGTGTAACGAAGTAATATGACTCCTAATCACCTATTTGTTGGCAAATCTTAAGGAAATAACGAACCGAATAGCAAGTTTCCTCAAATGAAGACTTGCTTACGATGTACACATTGTTTTCATTGCGAGTTTGATAGGATTGCTCCTTTTGAGGATAACTGAAGTGTAACGATTTAATATGACTCCTAATCACCTATTTGTTAGCAAATCTTGAGGAAATAACAAACCGAATAGAAGTTTCCTCAAATGAAGACTTGCGTACGTTGTACACATTGTTTTCAATGCGAGAGTGATAGGATTGCTCCTTTTGAGGATAGATAAAGTGTAACGAAGTAGTATGACTCCTAATCACCTATTTGTTTGCAAATCTTGAGCAAATAACGAACCGAATAGCAAGTTTCCTCAAATGAAGACTTGCGTACGTTGTACGCATTGTTTTCAATGCGAGGCTGATAGGATTGCTCCTTTTGAGGATAGATAAAGTGTAACGAAGTAATATGACTCTTAATAACCTATTTGTTTGCAAATCTTGAGGAAATAACGAACCGAATAGCAAGTTTCCTCAAATGAAGACTTGCGTACGTTGTACGTATTGTTTTCAATACGAGTTTGATAAGATTGCTCCTTTTGAGGATATATAAAGTGTAACGAAGTAATATGACTCCTAATCACCTATTTGTTAGCAAATCTTGAGGAAATAACGAACCGAATACCAAGTTTCCTCAAATGAAGACTTGCGTACGTTGTACGCATTGTTTTCAATGCGAGAGTGATAGGATTGCTATTTTTGAGGATAACTGATGTGTAACGAAGTAATATGACTCCTAATCACCTATTTGTTTGCAAATCTTGAGGAAATAACGAACCGAATAGCAAGTTTCCTCAAAACAAGATTTGCATACCTTGTACGCATTGTTTTCAACGCAAGAGTGATAGGATTGCTCCTTTTGAGGATAGATGAAGTGTAACGAAGTAATATGACTCCTAATCACCTATTTGTTGGCAAATCTTAAGGAAATAACGAACCGAATAGCAAGTTTCCTCAAATGAAGACTTGCTTACGATGTACACATTGTTTTCAATGCGAGTTTGATAGGATTGCTCCTTTTGAGGATAACTGAAGTGTAACGATTTAATATGACTCCTAATCACCTATTTGTTAGCAAATCTTGAGGAAATAACAAACCGAATAGAAGTTTCCTCAAATGAAGACTTACGTACGTTGTACGCATTGTTTTCAATGCGAGGTTGATAGGATTGCTCCTTTTGAGGATAGATAAAGTGTAACGAAGTAATATGACTCCTAATAACCTATTTGTTTGCAAATCTTGAGGAAATAACGAACCGAATAGCTAGTTTCCTCAAATGAAGACTTGTGTACGTTGTATGCATTGTTTTCAATGCGAGTTTGATAAGATTTCTCCTTTTGAGGATATATAAAGTGTAACGAAGTAATATGACTCCTAATCACCTATTTGTTAGCAAACCTTGAGGAAATAACGAACCGAATAGCAAGTTTCCTCAAATGAAGACTTGCGTACGTTGTACGCATTGTTTTCAATGCGAGAGTGATAGGATTGCTAATTTTGAGGATAATTGAAGTGTAACGAAGTAATATGACTCCTAATTACCTATTTGTTTGCAAATCTTGAGGAAATAACGAACCGAATAGCAAGTTTCCTCAAATGAAGACTTGCGTACGTTGTACGCATTGTTTTCAATACGAGTTTGATAAGATTGCTCCTTTTGAGGATATATGAAGTGTAACGAAGTAATATCACTCATAATCACCTATTTGTTAGCAAATCTTGAGAAAATAACGAACCGAATAGTAAGTTTCCTCAAATGAAGACTTGCGTACGTTGTACGCATTGTTTTCAATGCGAGAGTGATAGGATTGCTAATTTTGAGGAAACTGAAGTGTAACGAAATAATATGACTCCTAATCACCTATTTGTTTGCAAATCTTGAGGAAATAATGAACCGAAGAGCAAGTTTCCTCAAATGTAGACTTGCGTACGTTATACGCATTGTTTTTAATGCGAGGGTGATAGGATTGCTGCTTTTGAGGATAGATAAAGTGTAACGAAGTAATATGACTCCTAATAACCTATTTGTTTGCAAATCTTGAGGAAATAACGAATCGAATAGCAAGTTTCCTCAAATGTGGACTTGTGTACGTTGTACGCATTGTTTTCAATGCGAGGGTGATAGGATTGCTCCTTTTGAGGATAGATAAAGTGTAACGAAGTAATATGACTCCTAATAACCTATTTGTTTGCAAATCTTGAGGAAATAATGAACCGAATAGCAAGTTTCCTCAAATGAAGACTTGCCTACCTTGTACGCATTGTTTTCAACGCGAGAGTGATAGGATTGCTCCTTTTGAGGATAGATAAAGTGTAACGAAGTAATATGACTCCTAATCACCTATTTGTTGGCAAATCTTGAGGAAATAACGAATCGAATAGCAAGTTTCCTCAAATGAAGACTTGCTTACGTTGTACGCATTGTTTTCAATGCGAGTTTGATAGGATTGCTCCTTTTTTAGGATAACTGTAGTGTAACGAAGTAATATGACTCCTAGTCACCTATTTGTTTCCAAATCTTGAGTTAATAACGAACCGAATAGCAAGTTTCCTCAAATGAAGACTTGCGTACGTTGTACACATTGTTTTTAATGCGACAGTGATAGGATTGCTCCTTTTGAGGATAGATAAAGTGTAACGAAGTAATATGACTCCTAATCACCTATTTGTTTGCAAATCTTGAGGAAATAACGAACCGAATAGAAGTTTCCTCAAATGAAGACTTGCGTACGTTGTACGCATTGTTTTTAATGTGAGGGTGATAGGATTACTCCTTTTGAGGATAGATAAAGTGTAACGAAGTAATATGACTCCTAATAACCTATTTGTTTGCAAATCTTGAGGAAATAACGAACCGAATAGCAAGTTTCCTCAAATGAAGACTTGCGTACGTTGTACGTATTGTTTTCAATGCGAGTTTGATAAGATTGCTCCTTTTGAGGATATATAAAGTGTAACGAAGTAATATGACTCCTAATCACCTATTTGTTAGCAAATCTTGAGGAAATAACGAACCGAATAGCAAGTTTCCTCAAATGAAGACTTGCGTACGTTGTACGCATTGTTTTCAATGCGAGAGTGATAGGATTGCTAATTTTGAGGATAACTGAAGTGTAACGAAGTAATATGACTCCTAATCACCTATTTGTTTGCAAATCTTGAGGAAATAACAAACCGAATAGCAAGTTTCCTCAAATGAAGACTTGCGTACGTTGTACGTATTGTTTTCAATGCGAGTTTGATAAGATTTCTCCTTTTGAGGATATATAAAGTGTAACGAAGTAATATGACTCCTAATCACCTATTTGTTAGCAAATCTTGAGGAAATAACGAACCGAATAGCAAGTTTCCTCAAATGAAGACTTGCGTACGTTGTACGCATTGTTTTCAATGCGAGAGTGATAGGATTGCTAATTTTGAGGATAACTGATGTGTAACGAAGTAATATGACTCCTAATCACCTATTTGTTTGCAAATCTTGAGGAAATAACGAACCGAATAGCAAGTTTCCTCAAAACAAGATTTGCATACCTTGTACGCATTGTTTTCAACGCAAGAGTGATAGGATTGCTCCTTTTGAGGATAGATGAAGTGTAACGAAGTAATATGACTCCTAATCACCTATTTGTTGGCAAATCTTAAGGAAATAACGAACCGAATAGCAAGTTTCCTCAAATGAAGACTTGCTTACGATGTACACGTTGTTTTCAATGCGAGTTTGATAGGATTGCTCCTTTTGAGGATAACTGAAGTGTAACGATTTAATATGACTCCTAATCACCTATTTGTTAGCAAATCTTGAGGAAATAACAAACCGAATAGAAGTTTCCTCAAATGAAGACTTACGTACGTTGTGCGCATTGTTTTCAATGCGAGGGTGATAGGATTGCTCCTTTTGAGGATAGATAAAGTGTAACGAAGTAATATGACTCCTAATAACCTATTTGTTTGCAAATCTTGAGGAAATAACGAACCGAATAGCAAGTTTCCTCAAATGAAGACTTGTGTACGTTGTATGCATTGTTTTCAATGCGAGTTTGATAAGATTTCTCCTTTTGAGGATATATAAAGTGTAACGAAGTAATATGACTCCTAATCACCTATTTGTTAGCAAATCTTGAGGAAATAACGAACCGAATAGCAAGTTTCCTCAAATGAAGACTTACGTACGTTGTACGCATTGTTTTCAATGCGAGAGTGATAGGATTGCTAATTTTGAGGATAATTGAAGTGTAACGAAGTAATATGACTCCTAATCACCTATTTGTTTGCAAATCTTGAGGAAATAACGAACCGAATAGCAAGTTTCCTCAAATGAAGACTTGCGTACGTTGTACGCATTGTTTTCAATACGAGTTTGATAAGATTGCTCCTTTTGAGGATATATGAAGTGTAACGAAGTAATATCACTCATAATCACCTATTTGTTAGCAAATCTTGAGAAAATAACGAACCGAATAGTAAGTTTCCTCAAATGAAGACTTGCGTACGTTGTACGCATTGTTTTCAATGCGAGAGTGATAGGATTGCTAATTTTGAGGATAACTGAAGTGTAACGAAGTAATATGACTCCTAATCACCTATTTGTTTGCAAATCTTGAGGAAATAATGAACCGAAGAGCAAGTTTCCTCAAATGTAGACTTGCGTACGTTATACGCATTGTTTTCAATGCGAGGGTGATAGGATTGCTGCTTTTGAGGATAGATAAAGTGTAACGAAGTAATATGACTCCTAATAACCTATTTGTTTGCAAATCTTGAGGAAATAACGAATCGAATAGCAAGTTTCCTCAAATGTGGACTTGTGTACGTTGTACGCATTGTTTTCAATGCGAGGGTGATAGGATTGCTCCTTTTGAGGATAGATAAAGTGTAACGAAGTAATATGACTCCTAATAACCTATTTGTTTGCAAATCTTGAGGAAATAATGAACCGAAGAGCAAGTTTCCTCAAATGAAGACTTGCATACCTTGTACGCATTGTTTTCAACGCGAGAGTGATAGGATTGCTCCTTTTGAGGATAGATAAAGTGTAACGAAGTAATATGACTCCTAATCACCTATTTGTTGGCAAATCTTGAGGAAATAACGAACCGAATAGCAAGTTTCCTCAAATGAAGACTTGCTTACGTTGTACGCATTGTTTTCAATGCGAGTTTGATAGGATTGCTCCTTTTTTAGGATAACTGTAGTGTAACGAAGTAATATGACTCCTAGTCAACTATTTGTTTCCAAATCTTGAGTTAATAACGAACCGAATAGCAAGTTTCCTCAAATGAAGACTTGCGTACGTTGTACACATTGTTTTCAATGCGACAGTGATAGGATTGCTCCTTTTGAGGATAGATAAAGTGTAACGAAGTAATATGACTCCTAATCACCTATTTGTTTGCAAATCTTGAGGAAATAACGAACCGAATAGAAGTTTCCTCAAATGAAGACTTGCGTACGTTATACGCATTGTTTTTAATGCGAGGGTGATAGGATTACTCCTTTTGAGGATAGATAAAGTGTAACGAAGTAATATGACTCCTAATAACCTATTTGTTTGCAAATCTTGAGGAAATAACGAACCGAATAGCAAGTTTCCTCAAATGAAGACTTGCGTACGTTGTACGCATTGTTTTCAATGCGAGTTTGATAAGATTGCTCCTTTTGAGGATATATAAAGTGTAACGAAGTAATATGACTCCTAATCACCTATTTGTTAGCAAATCTTGAGGAAATAACGAACCGAATAGCAAGTTTCCTCAAATGAAGACTTGCGTACGTTGTACGCATTGTTTTCAATGCGAGAGTGATAGGATTGCTAATTTTGAGGATAACTGAAGTGTAATGAAGTAATATGACTCCTAATCACCTATTTGTTTGCAAATCTTGAGGAAATAACAAACCGAATAGCAAGTTTCCTCAAATGAAGACTTGCGTACGTTGTACGCATTGTTTTCAATGCGAGTTTGATAAGATTGCTCCTTTTGAGGATATATAAAGTGTAACGAAGTAATATGACTCCTAATCACCTATTTGTTAGCAAATCTTGAGGAAATAACGAACCGAATAGCAAGTTTCCTCAAATGAAGACTTGCGTACGTTGTACGCATTGTTTTCAATGCGAGAGTGATAGGATTGCTAATTTTGAGGATAACTGAAGTGTAACGAAGTAATATGACTCCTAATCACCTATTTGTTTGCAAATCTTGAGGAAATAAATAATCGAATAGCAAGTTTCCTCAAATGTGGACTTGTGTACGTTGTACGCATTGTTTTCAATGCGAGGGTGATAGGATTGCTCCTTTTGAGGATAGATAAAGTGTAACGAAGTAATATGACTCCTAATAACCTATTTGTTTGCAAATCTTGAGGAAATAATGAACCGAATAGCAAGTTTCCTCAAATGAAGACTTGCCTACCTTGTACGCATTGTTTTCAACGCGAGAGTGATAGGATTGCTCCTTTTGAGGATAGATAAAGTGTAACGAAGTAATATGACTCCTAATCACCTATTTGTTGGCAAATCTTGAGGAAATAACGAACCGAATAGCAAGTTTCCTCAAATGAAGACTTGCTTACGTTGTACGCATTGTTTTCAATGCGAGTTTGATAGGATTGCTCCTTTTTGAGGATAACTGAAGTGTAACGAAGTAATATGACTCCTAGTCACCTATTTGTTTCCAAATCTTGAGTTAATAACGAACCGAATAGCAAGTTTCCTCAAATGAAGACTTGCGTACGTTGTACACATTGTTTTCAATGCGAGAGTGATAGGATTGCTCCTTTTGAGGATAGATAAAGTGTAACGAAGTAATATGACTCCTAATCGCCTATTTGTTTGCAAATCTTGAGGAAATAACGAACCGAATAGAAGTTTCCTCAAATGAAGACTTGCGTACGTTGTACGCATTGTTTTTAATGCGAGGGTGATAGGATTACTCCTTTTGAGGATAGATAAAGTGTAACGAAGTAATATGACTCCTAATAACCTATTTGTTTGCAAATCTTGAGGAAATAACGAACCGAATAGCAAGTTTCCTCAAATGAAGACTTGCGTACGTTGTACGTATTGTTTTCAATGCGAGTTTGATAAGATTGCTCCTTTTTAGGATATATAAAGTGTAACGAAGTAATATGACTCCTAATCACCTATTTGTTAGCAAATCTTGAGGAAATAACGAACCGAATAGCAAGTTTCCTCAAATGAAGACTTGCGTACGTTGTACGCATTGTTTTCAATGCGAGAGTGATAGGATTGCTAATTTTGAGGATAACTGAAGTATAACGAAGTAATATGACTCCTAATCACCTATTTGTTTGCAAATCTTGAGGAAATAACAAACCGAATAGCAAGTTTCCTCAAATGAAGACTTGCGTACGTTGTACGTATTGTTTTCAATGCGAGTTTGATAAGATTGCTCCTTTTGAGGATATATAAAGTGTAACGAAGTAATATGACTCCTAATCACCTATTTGTTAGCAAATCTTGAGGAAATAACGAACCGAATAGCAAGTTTCCTCAAATGAAGACTTGCGTACGTTGTACGCATTGTTTTCAATGCGAGAGTGATAGGATTGCTCACTTTGAGGATAACCGAAGTGTAATGAAGTAATATGACTCCTAATCACCTATTTGTTTGCAAATCTTGAGGAAATAACAAACCGAATAGCAAGTTTCCTCAAATGAAGACTTGCGTACGTTGTACGCATTGTTTTCAATGCGAGTTTGATAAGATTGCTCCTTTTGAGGATATATAAAGTGTAACGAAGTAATATGACTCCTAATCACCTATTTGTTAGCAAATCTTGAGGAAATAACGAACCGAATAGCAAGTTTCCTCAAATGAAGACTTGCGTACGTTGTACGCATTGTTTTCAATGCGAGAGTGATAGGATTGCTAATTTTGAGGATAACTGAAGTGTAACGAAGTAATATGACTCCTAATCACCTATTTGTTTGCAAATCTTGAGGAAATAACGAATCGAATAGCAAGTTTCCTCAAATGTGGACTTGTGTACGTTGTACGCATTGTTTTCAATCCGAGGGTGATAGGATTGCTCCTTTTGAGGATAGATAAAGTGTAACGAAGTAATATGACTCCTAATAACCTATTTGTTTGCAAATCTTGAGGAAATAATGAACCGAATAGCAAGTTTCCTCAAATGAAGACTTGCATACCTTGTACGCATTGTTTTCAACGCGAGAGTGATAGGATTGCTCCTTTTGAGGATAGATAAAGTGTAACGAAGTAATATGACTCCTAATCACCTATTTGTTGGCAAATCTTGAGGAAATAACGAACCGAATAGCAAGTTTCCTCAAATGAAGACTTGCTTACGTTGTACGCATTGTTTTCAATGCGAGTTTGATAGGATTGCTCCTTTTTGAGGATAACTGAAGTGTAACGAAGTAATATGACTCCTAGTCACCTATTTGTTTCCAAATCTTGAGTTAATAACGAACCGAATAGCAAGTTTCCTCAAATGAAGACTTGCGTACGTTGTACACATTGTTTTCAATGCGACAGTGATAGGATTGCTCCTTTTGAGGATAGATAAAGTGTAACGAAGTAATATGACTCCTAATCGCCTATTTGTTTGCAAATCTTGAGGAAATAACGAACCGAATAGAAGTTTCCTCAAATGAAGACTTGCGTACGTTGTACGCATTGTTTTTAATGCGAGGGTGATAGGATTACTCCTTTTGAGGATAGATAAAGTGTAACGAAGTAATATGACTCCTAATAACCTATTTGTTTGCAAATCTTGAGGAAATAACGAACCGAATAGCAAGTTTCCTCAAATGAAGACTTGCGTACGTTGTACGTATTGTTTTCAATGCGAGTTTGATAAGATTGCTCCTTTTTAGGATATATAAAGTGTAACAAAGTAATATGACTCCTAATCACCTATTTGTTAGCAAATCTTGAGGAAATAACGAACCGAATAGCAAGTTTCCTCAAATGAAGATTTGCGTACGTTGTATGCATTGTTTTCAATGCGGGAGTGATAGGATTGCTAATTTTGAGGATAACTGAAGTGTAACGAAGTAATATGACTCCTAATCACCTATTTGTTTGCAAATCTTGAGGAAATAACGAACCGAATAGCAAGTTTCCTCAAATGTAGACTTGCGTACGTTATACGCATTGTTTTCAATGCGAGGGTGATAGGATTGCTCCTTTTGAGGATAGATAAAGTGTAACGAAGTAATATGACTCCTAATAACCTATTTGTTTGCAAATCTTGAGGAAATAACGAACCGAATAGCAAGTTTCCTCAAATGAAGACTTGCATACCTTGTACGCATTGTTTTCAACGCAAGAGTGATAGGATTGCTCCTTTGGAGGATAGATGAAGTGTAACGAAAGTAATATGACTCCTAATCACCTATTTGTTGGCAAATCTTGAGGAAATAACGAACCGAATAGAAGTTTCCTCACATGAAGACTTACGTACGTTGTACGCATTGTTTTCAATGCGAGGGTGATAGGATTGCTCCTTTTGAGGATAGATAAAGTGTAACGAAGTAATATGACTCCTAATAACCTATTTGTTTGCAAATCTTGAGGATATAACGAACCGAATAGCGAGTTTCCTCAAATGAAGACTTGCGTACGTTGTACGCATTGTTTTCAATGCGAGTTTGATAAGATTTCTCCTTTTGAGGATATATAAAGTGTAACGAAGTAATATGACTCCTAATCACCTATTTGTTAGCAAATCTTGAGGAAATAACGAACCGAATAGCAAGTTTCCTCAAATGAAGACTTGCGTACGTTGTACGCATTGTTTTCAATGCGAGAGTGATAGGATTGCTAATTTTGAGGATAACTGAAGTGTAACGAAGTAATATCACTCCTAATCACCTATTTGTTAGCAAATCTTGAGGAAATAACGAACCGAATAGTAAGTTTCCTCAAATGAAGACTTGCGTACGTTGTACGCATTGTTTTCAATGCGAGAGTGATAGGATTGCTAATTTTGAGGATAACTGAAGTGTAACGAAGTAATATGACTCCTAATCACCTATTTGTTTGCAAATCTTGAGGAAATAACGAACCGAAGAGCAAGTTTCCTCAAATGTAGACTTGCGTACGTTGTACGCATTGTTTTCAATGCGAGAGTGATAGGATTGCTCCTTTTGAGGATAGATAAAGTGTAACGAAGTAATATGACTCCTAATAACCTATTTGTTTGCAAATCTTGAGGAAATAACGAACCGAATAGCAAGTTTCCACAAATGAAGACTTGCGTACGTTGTACGCATTGTTTTCAATGCGAGTTTGATAAGATTTCTCCTTTTGAGGATATATAAAGTGTAACGAAGTAATATGACTCCTAATCACCTATTTGTTAGCAAATCTTGAGGAAATAACGAACCGAATAGCAAGTTTCCTCAAATGAAGACTTGCGTACGTTGTACGCATTGTTTTCAATGCGAGAGTGATAGGATTGCTAATTTTGAGGATAACTGAAGTGTAACGAAGTAATATGACTCCTAATCACCTATTTGTTTGCAAATCTTGAGGAAATAACGAACCGAAGAGCAAGTTTCCTCAAATGTAGACTTGCGTACGTTGTACGCATTGTTTTCAATGCGAGAGTGATAGGATTGCTCCTTTTGAGGATAGATAAAGTGTAACGAAGTAATATGACTCCTAATAACCTATTTGTTTGCAAATCTTGAGGAAATAACGAACCGAATAGCAAGTTTCCTCAAATGAAGACTTGCGTACGTTGTACGCATTGTTTTCAATGCGAGTTTGATAAGATTTCTCCTTTTGAGGATATATAAAGTGTAACGAAGTAATATGACTCCTAATCACCTATTTGTTAGCAAATCTTGAGGAAATAACGAACCGAATAGCAAGTTTCCTCAAATGAAGACTTGCGTACGTTGTACGCATTGTTTTCAATGCGAGAGTGATAGGATTGCTAATTTTGAGGATAACTGAAGTGTAACGAAGTAATATGACTCCTAATCACCTATTTGTTTGCAAATCTTGAGGAAATAACGAACCGAATAGCAAGTTTCCTCAAATGAAGACTTGTGTACGTTGTACGCATTGTTTTCAATACGAGTTTGATAGGATTGTTCCTTTTGAGGATATATAAAGTGTAACGAAGTAATATGACTCATAATCACCTATTTGTTAGCAAATCTTGAGGAAATAACGAACCGAATAGCAAGTTTCCTCAAATTAAGTGCATTGTTTTCAATGCGAGAGTGATAGGATTGCTAATTTTGAGGATAACTGAAGTGTAACGAAGTAATATGATCCTAATCACCTATTTGTTTGCAAATCTTGAGGAAATAACGAACCGAAGAGCAAGTTTCCTCAAATATGGACTTGCGTACGTTGTACGCATTGTTTTCAATGCGAGGCTGATAGGATTGCTCCTTTTGAGGATAGATAAAGTGTAACGAAGTAATATGACTCTTAATAACCTATTTGTTTGCAAATCTTGAGGAAATAACGAACCGAATAGCAAGTTTCCTCAAATGAAGACTTGCGTACGTTGTACGCATTGTTTTCAATACGAGTTTGATAAGATTGTTCCTTTTGAGGATATATAAAGTGTAACGAAGTAATATGACTCATAATCACCTATTTGTTAGCAAATCTTGAGGAAATAACGAACCGAATAGCAAGTTTCCTCAAATGAAGACTTGCGTACGTTGTATGCATTGTTTTCAATGCGAGAGTGATAGGATTGCTAATTTTGAGGATAACTGAAGTGTAACGAAGTAATATGATCCTAATCACCTATTTGTTTGCAAATCTTGAGGAAATAACGAACCGAAGAGCAAGTTTCCTCAAATGTAGACTTGCGTACGTTGTACGCATTGTTTTCAATGCGAGGCTGATAGGATTGCTCCTTTTGAAGATAGATAAAGTGAAACTAAGTAATATGACTCTTAATAACCTATTTGTTTGCAAATCTTGAGGAAATAACGAACCGAATAGCAAGTTTCCTCAAATGAAGACTTGCGTACGTTGTACATATTGTTTTCAATGCGAGTTTGATAAGATTTCTCCTTTTGAGGATATATAAAGTGTAACGAAGTAATATGACTCCTAATCACCTATTTGTTAGCAAATCTTGAGGAAATAACGAACCGAATAGCAAGTGTCCTCAAATGAAGACTTGCGTACGTTGTACGCATTGTTTTCAATGCGAGAGTGATAGGATTGCTAATTTTGAGGATAACTGAAGTGTAACGAAGTAATATGACTCCTAATCACCTATTTGTTTGCAAATCTTGAGGAAATAACGAACCGAATAGCAAGTTTCCTCAAATGTAGACTTGCGTACATTGTACGCATTGTTTTCAATGCGAGGGTGATAGGATTGCTCCTTTTGAGGATAGATAAAGTGTAACGAAGGAATATGACTCCTAATAACCTATTTGTTTGCAAATCTTGAGGAAATAACGAACCGAATAGCAAGTTTCCTCAAATGAAGACTTGCATACCTTGTACGCATTGTTTTCAACGCGAGAGTGATAGGATTGCTCCTTTTGAGGATAGATGAAGTGTAACGAAGTAATATGACTCCTAATCACCTATTTGTTGGCAAATCTTGAGGAAATAACGAACCGAATAGTAAGTTTCCTCAAATGAAGACTTGCTTACGTTGTACGCATTGTTTTCAATGCGAGTTTGATAGGATTGCTCCTTTTTGAGGATAACTGAAGTGTAACGAAGTAATATGACTCCGAGTCACCTATTTGTTTCCAAATCTTGAATTAATAACGAACCGAATAGCAAGTTTCCTCAAATGAAGACTTGCGTACGTTGTACACATTTTTTTCAATGCGAGAGTGATAGGATTGCTCCTTTTGAGGATAGATAAAGTGTACCAAAGTAGTATGACTCCTAATCACCTATTTGTTTGTAAATCTTGAGGAAATAACGAACTGAATAGAAGTTTCCTCAAATGAAGACTTGCGTATGTTGTACGCATTCTTTTCAATGCGAGGGTGATAGGATTACTCCTTTTGAGGATAGATAAAGTGTAACGAAGTAATATGACTCCTAATAACCTATTTGTTTGCAAATCTTGAGGAAATAACGAACCGAATAGCAAGTTTCCTCAAATGAAGACTTGCGTACGTTGTACGTATTGTTTTCAATGCGAGTTTGATAAGATTGCTCCTTTTGAGGATATATAAAGTGTAACGAAGTAATATGACTCCTAATCACCTATTTGTTAGCAAATCTTGAGGAAACAACGAACCGAATAGCAAGTTTCCTCAAATAAAGACCTGCGTATGTTGTACGCATTGTTTTCAATGCGAGAGTGATAGGATTGGTAATTTTGAGGATAACTGAAGTGTAACGAAGTAATATGACTCCTAATCACCTATTTGTTTGCAAATCTTGAGGAAATAACGAACCGAATAGCAAGTTTCCTCAAATGTAGACTTGCGTACGTTGTACCAATTGTTTTCAACGCGAGGGTGATAGGATTGCTCCTTTTGAGGATAGATAAAGTGTAACGAAGTAATATGACTCCTAATAACCTATTTGTTTGCAAATCTTGAGGAAATAACGAACCGAATAGCAAGTTTCCTCAAATGAAGACTTGCATACCTTGTACGCATTTTTTCAACGCAAGAGTGATAGGATTGCTCCTTTTGAGGATAAATGAAGTGTAACGAAGTAATATGACTCCTAATCACCTATTTGTTGGCAAATCTTAAGGAAATAACGAACCGAATAGCAAGTTTCCTCAAATGAAGACTTGCTTACGATGTACGCATTGTTTTCAATGCGAGTTTGATAGGATTGCTCCTTTTGAGGATAACTGAAGTGTAACGATGTAATATGACTCCTAATCACCTATTTGTTAGCAAATCTTGAGGAAATAACAAACCGAATAGATGTTTCCTCAAATGAAGACTTACGTACGTTGTACGCATTGTTTTCAATGCGAGGGTGATAGGATTGCTCCTTTCGAGGATAGATAAAGTGTAACGAAGTAATATGACTCCTAATAACCTATTTGTTTGCAAATCTTAAGGAAATAACGAACCGAATAACAAGTTTCCTCAAATGAAGACTTGCGTACGTTGTACGCATTGTTTTCAATGCGAGTTTGATAAGATTTCTCCTTTTGAGGATATATAAAGTGTAACGAAGTAATATGACTCCTAATCACCTAATTATTAGCAAATCTTGAGGAAATAACGAACCGAATAGCAAGTTTCCTCAAATGAAGATTTGCGTGCGTTGTACGCATTGTTTTCAATGCGAGAGTGATAGGATTGCTAATTTTGAGGATAACTGAAGTGTAACGAAGTAATATGACTCCTAATCACCTATTTGTTTGCAAATCTTGAGGAAATAACGAACCGAATAGCAAGTTTCCTCAAATGAAGACTTGCTTACGTTGTACGCATTGTTTTCAATGCGAATTTGATATGATTGCTCCTTTTTGAGGATAACTGAAGTGTAACGAAGTAATATGACTCCTAGTCACCTATTTGTTTGCAAATCTTGAGGAAATAACGAACCGAATAGCAAGTTTCCTCAAATGAAGACTTGCGTACGTTGTACGTATTGTTTTCAATGCGAGTTTGATAAGATTGCTCCTTTTGAGGATATATAAAGTGTAACGAAGTAATATGACTCCTAATCACCTATTTGTTAGCAAATCTTGAGGAAATAACGAACCGAATAGCAAGTTTCCTCAAATGAAGACTTGCGTACGTTGTACGCATTGTTTTCAATGCGAGAGTGATAGGATTGCTAATTTTGAGGATAACTGAAGTGTAACGAAGTAATATGACTCCTAATCACCTATTTGTTTGCAAATCTTGAGGAAATAACGAACCGAATAACAAGTTTCCTGAAATGTAGACTTGCGTACGTTGTACGCATTGTTTTTAATGCGAGGGTGATAGGATTGCTCCTTTTGAGGATAGATAAAGTGTAACGAAGTAATGACTCCTAATAACCTATTTGTTTGCAAATCTTGAGGAAATAACGAACCGAATAGCAAGTTTCCTCAAATGAAGACTTGCATACCTTGTACGCATTGTTTTCAACGCGAGAGTGATAGGATTGCTCCTTTTGAGGATAGATAAAGTGTAACGAAGTAATATGACTCCTAATCACCTATTTGTTGGCAAATCTTGAGGAAATAACGAACCGAATAGCAAGTTTCCTCAAATGAAGACTTGCTTACGTTGTACGCATTGTTTTCAATGCGAGTTTGATAGGATTGCTCCTTTTTTAGGATAACTGAAGAGTAATGAAGTAATATGACTCCTAGTCACCTATTTGTTTCCAAATCTTGAGTTAATAACGAACCGAATAGCAAGTTTCCTCAAATGAAGACTTGCGTACGTTGTACACATTGTTTTCAATGCGAGAGTGATAGGATTGCTCCTTTTGAGGATAGATATAGTGTAACGAAGTAATATGACTCCTAATCACCAATTTGTTTGCAAATCTTGAGGAAATAACGAACCGAATAGAAGTTTCCTCAAATGAAGACTTGCGTACGTTGTACGCATTGTTTTCAATGCGAGGGTGATAGGATTACTCCTTTTGAGGATAGATAAAGTGTAACGAAGTAATATGACTCCTAATAACCTATTTGTTTGCAAATCTTGAGGAAATAACGAACCAAATAGCAAGTTTCCTCAAATGAAGACTTGCGTACGTTGTACGTATTGTTTTCAATGCGAGTTTGATAAGATTGCTCCTTTTGAGGATAGATAAAGTGTAACGAAGTAATATGACTCATAATCACCTATTTGTTAGCAAATCTTGAGGTAATAACGAACCGAATAGCAAGTTTCCTCAAATGAAGACTTGCGTACGTTGTACGCATTGTTTTCAATGCGAGAGTGATAGGATTGCTAATTTTGAGGATAACTGAAGTGTAACGAAGTAATATGACTCCTAATCACCTATTTGTTTGCAAATCTTAAGGAAATAACGAACCGAATAGCAAGTTTCCTCAAATGTAGACTTGCGTACGTTGTACGCATTGTTTTCAATGCGAGGGTGATAGGATTGCTCCTTTTAAGGATAGATAAAGTGTAACGAAGTAATATAACTCATAATCACCTATTTGTTAGCAAATCTTGAGGAAATAACGAACCGAATAGCAAGTTTCCTCAAATGAAGACTTGCGTATGTTGTACGCATTGTTTTCAATGCGAGAGTGATAGGATTGCTAATTTTGAGGATAACTGAAGTGTAACGAAGTAATATGACTCCTAATCACCTATTTGTTTGCAAATCTTGAGGAAATAATGAACCGAAGAGCAAGTTTCCTCAAATGTAGACTTGCATACCTTGTACGCATTGTTTTCAACGCGAGAGTGATAGGATTGCTCCTTTTGAGGATAGATAAAGTGTAACGAAGTAATATGACTCCTAATCACCTATTTGTTGGCAAATCTTGAGGAAATAACGAACCGAATAGCAAGTTTCCTCAAATGAAGACTTGCTTACGTTGTACGCATTGTTTTCAAGGCGAGTTTGATAGGATTGCTCCTTTTGAGGATAGATAAAGTGTAACGAAGTAATATGACTCCTAATCACCTATTTGTTTGCAAATCTTGAGGAAATAACGAACCGAATAGAAGTTTCCTCAAATGAAGACTTGCGTACGTTGTACGCATTGTTTTCAATGCGAGGGTGATAGGATTACTCCTTTTGAGGATAGATAAAGTGTAACGAAGTAATATGACTCCTAATAACCTATTTGTTTGCAAATCTTGAGGAAATAACGAACCGAATAGCAAGTTTCCTCAAATGAAGACTTGCATACCTTGTACGCATTGTTTTCAACGCGAGAGTGATAGGATTTCTCCTTTTGAGGATAGATAAAGTGTAACGAAGTAATATGACTCCTAATCACCTATTTGTTGGCAAATCTTGAGGAAATAACGAACCGAATAGTAAGTTTCCTCAAATGAAGACTTGCTTACGTTGTACGCATTGTTTTCAATGCGAGTTTGATAGGATTGCTCCTTTTTGAGGATAACTGAAGTGTAACGAAGTAATATGACTCCGAGTCACCTATTTGTTTCCAAATCTTGAATTAATAACGAACCGAATAGCAAGTTTCCTCAAATGAAGACTTGCGTACGTTGTACATATTGTTTTCAATGCGAGTTTGATAAGATTGCTCCTTTTGAGGATATATAAAGTGTAACGAAGTAATATGACTCCTAATCACCTATTTGTTAGCAAATCTTAAGGAAATAACGAACCGAATAGCAAGTTTCCTCAAATGAAGACTTGCGTACGTTGTACGCATTGTTTTCAATGCGAGAGTGATAGGATTGCTAATTTTGAGGATAACTGAAGTGTAACGAAGTAATATGACTCCTAATCACCTATTTGTTTGCAAATCTTGAGGAAATAACGAACCGAATAGCAAGTTTCCTCAAATGTAGACTTGCGTACATTGTACGCATTGTTTTCAATGCGAGGGTGATAGGATTGCTCCTTTTGAGGATAGATAAAGTGTAACGAAGTAATATGACTCCTAATAACCTATTTGTTTGCAAATCTTGAGGAAATAACGAACCGAATAGCAAGTTTCCTCAAATGAAGACTTGCATACCTTGTACGCATTGTTTTCAACGCGAGAGTGATAGGATTGCTCCTTTTGAGGATAGATAAAGTGTAACGAAGTAATATGACTCCTAATCACCTATTTGTTGGCAAATCTTGAGGAAATAACGAACCGAATAGTAAGTTTCCTCAAATGAAGACTTGCTTACGTTGTACGCATTGTTTTCAATGCGAGTTTGATAGGATTGCTCCTTTTTGAGGATAACTGAAGTGTAACGAAGTAATATGACTCCGAGTCACCTATTTGTTTCCAAATCTTGAATTAATAACGAACCGAATAGCAAGTTTCCTCAAATGAAGACTTGCGTACGTTGTACACATTGTTTTCAATGCGAGAGTGATAGGATTGCTCCTTTTGAGGATAGATAAAGTGTAACAAAGTAGTATGACTCCTAATCACCTATTTGTTTGTAAATCTTGAGGAAATAACGAACCGAATAGAAGTTTCCTCAAATGAAGACTTGCGTACGTTGTACGCATTGTTTTCAATGCGAGGGTGATAGGATTACTCCTTTTGAGGATAGATAAAGTGTAACGAAGTAATATGACTCCTAATAACCTATTTGTTTGCAAATCTTGAGGAAATAACGAACCGAATAGCAAGTTTCCTCAAATGAAGACTTGCGTACGTTGTACGTTACGTATTGTTTTCAATGCGAGTTTGATAAGATTGCTCCTTTTGAGGATATATAAAGTGTAACGAAGTAATATGACTCCTAATCACCTATTTGTTAGCAAATCTTGAGGAAA
>CAMXCC020000009.1:0-50633 GCA_947179155.2 Hedera helix
GATTAAGAGTCATATATTACTTCGTTATACTTCGGTTCGCCTCAAAAGGAGCAATCCTATCACTCTCGCACTGAAAACAATGCGTACAACGCACGCAAGTCTTCATTTGAGGAAACTTGCTATTCGGTTCGTTATTTCCTCTAAATTTGCAAACAATAGGTGATCAAGAGTCATATTACTTCGTTATACTTCGGTTAGCCTCAAAAGGAGCAATCATATCATTCTCGCATTGAAAACAATGCGTACAACGTACGCAAGTCTTCATTTGAGGAAACATGCTATTCGGTTCGTTATTTCCTCTAAATTTGCAAACAAATACGTGATTAAGAGTCATATTACTTCGTAATACTTCGGTTAGCCTCAAAAGGAGCAATCCTATCACTCTCCGCACTGAAAACAATGCGTACAACGCACGCAAGTCTTCATTTGAGTAAACTTGCTATTCGGTTCGTTATTTCCTCTAAATTTGCAAACAAATACGTGATTAGGAGTCATATTACTTCGTTACACTTCGGTTATCCTCAAAAGGAGCAATCCTATCACTCTCGCATAGAAAACAATCGTACAACGTGCGCAAGTCTTCATTTGAGGAAACTTGCTATTCGGTTCGTTATTTCCTCTAAATTTGCAAACAAATACGTGATTAAGAGTCATATTACTTCGTTATACTTCGGTTAGCCTCAAAAGGAGCAATCCTATCACTCTCGCACTGAAAACAATGCGTACAACGCACGCAAGTCTTCATTTGAGGAAACTTGCTATTCGGTTCGTTATTTTCTCTAAATTTGCAAACAAATACGTGATTAGGAGTCATATTACTTCGTTATACTTCGGTTAGCCTCAAAAGGAGCAATCCTATCACTCACGCACTGAAAACAATGCGTACAACGCACGCAAGTCTTCATTTGAGGGAAACTTGCTATTCGGTTCGTTATTTCCTCTAAATTTGCGAACCAATACGTGATTAAGAGTCATATTACTTCGTTAAACTTCGGTTAGGCTCAAAAGGAGCAATCATATGATTCTCGCATTGAAAACAATGCGTACAACAGACGCAAGTCTTCATTTGAGGAAACATGTTATTCGGTTCGTTATTTCCTCTAAATTTGCAAACAAATAGGTGATCAAGAGTCATATTACTTTGTTATACTTCGGTTAGCCTCAAAAGGAGCAATCATATCATTCTCGCATTGAAAACAATGCGTACAACGGACGCAACTCTTCATTTTAGGAAACATGCTATTCGGTTCGTTATTTCCTCTAAATTTACAAAAAAATACGTGATTAAGAGTCATATTACTTCGTTATACATCTTCGGTTAGCCTCAAAAGGAGCAATCCTATCACTCTCGCACTGAAAACAATGCGTACAACGCACGCAAGTCTTCATTTGAGGAAACTTGCTATTCGGTTCGTTATTTCCTCTAAATTTGCAAACAAATACGTGATGAGGAGTCATATTACTTCGTTACACTTCGGTTATCCTCAAAAGGAGCAATCCTATCACTCTCGCATTGAAAACAATCGCACAACGTACGCAAGTCTTCATTTGAGGAAACTTGCTATTCGGTTCGTTATTTCCTCTAAATTTGCAAACAAATACGTGATTAGGAGTCATATTACTTCGTTATACTTCGGTTAGCCTCAAAAGGAGCGATCCTATCACTCTCGCACTGAAAACAATGCGTACAACGCACGCAAGTCTTCATTTGAGGAAACTTGCTATTCGGTTCGTTATTTCCTCTAAATTTGCAAACAAATACGTGATTAAGAGTCATATATTACTTCGTTATACTTCGGTTCGCCTCAAAAGGAGCAATCCTATCACTCTCGCACTGAAAACAATGCGTACAACGCACGCAAGTCTTCATTTGAGGAAACTTGCTATTCGGTTCGTTATTTCCTCTAAATTTGCAAACAAATAGGTGATCAAGAGTCATATTACTTTGTTATACTTCGGTTAGCCTCAAAAGGAGCAATCATATCATTCTCGCATTGAAAACAATGCGTACAACGTACGCAAGTCTTCATTTGAGGAAACATGCTATTCGGTTCATTATTTCCTCTAAATTTTCAAACAAATACGTGATTAAGAGTCATATTACTTCGTAATACTTCGGTTAGCGTCAAAAGGAGCAATCCTATCACTCTCGCACTGAAAACAATGCGTACAACGCACGCAAGTCTTCATTTGAGTAAACTTGCTATTCGGTTCGTTATTTCCTCTAAATTTGCAAACAAATACGTGATTAGGAGTCATATTACTTCGTTACACTTCGGTTATCCTCAAAAGGAGCAATCCTATCACTCTCGCATAGAAAACGATCGTACAACGTACGCAAGTCTTCATTTGAGGAAACTTGCTATTCGGTTCGTTATTTCCTCTAAATTTGCAAACAAATACGTGATTAAGAGTCATATTACTTCGTTATACTTCGGTTAGCCTCAAAAGGAGCAATCCTATCACTCTCGCACTGAAAACAATGCGTACAACGCACGCAAGTCTTCATTTGAGGAAACTTACTATTCGGTTCGTTATTTCCTCTAAATTTGCAAACAAATACGTGATTAAGAGTCATATTACTTCGTTATACTTCGGTTAGCCTCAAAAGGAGCAATCCTATCACTCACGCACTGAAAACAATGCGTATAACGCACGCAAGTCTTCATTTGAGGAAACTTGCTATTCGGTTCGTTATTTCCTCTAAATTTGCGAACCAATACGTGATTAAGAGTCATATTACTTCGTTAAACTTCGGTTAGGCTCAAAAGGAGCAATCATATGATTCTCGCATTGAAAACAATGCGTACAACGGACGCAAGTCTTCATTTGAGGAAACATGCTATTCGGTTCGTTATTTCCTCTAAATTTGCAAACAAATAGGTGATCAAGAGTCATATTACTTTGTTATACTTCGGTTAGCCTCAAAAGGAGCAATCATATCATTCTCGCATTGAAAACAATGCGTACAACGGACGCAACTCTTCATTTTAGGAAACATGCTATTCGGTTCGTTATTTCCTCTAAATTTACAAAAAAATACGTGATTAAGAGTCATATTACTTCGTTATACATCTTCGGTTAGCCTCAAAAGGAGCAATCCTATCACTCTCGCACTGAAAACAATGCGTACAACGCAGGCAAGTCTTCATTTGAGGAAACTTGCTATTCGGTTCGTTATTTCCTCTAAATTTGCAAACAAATACGTGATGAGGAGTCATATTACTTCGTTACACTTCGGTTATCCTCAAAAGGAGCAATCCTATCACTCTCGCATTGAAAACAATCGTACAACGTACGCAAGTCTTCATTTGAGGAAACTTGCTATTCGGTTCGTTATTTCCTCTAAATTTGCAAACAAATACGTGATTAGGAATCATATTACTTCGTTATACTTCGGTTAGCCTCAAAAGGAGCGATCCTATCACTCTCGCACTGAAAACAATGCGTACAACGCACGCATGTCTTCATTTGAGGAAACTTGCTATTCGGTTCGTTATTTCCTCTAAATTTGCAAACAAATACGTGATTAGGAGTCATATTACTTCGTTACACTTCGGTTATCCTCAAAAGGAGCAATCCTATCACTCTCGCATTGAAAATAATCGTACAACGTACGCAAGTCTTCATTTGAGGAAACTTGCTATTCGGTTCGTTATTTCCTCTAAATTTGCAAACAAATACGTGATTAGGAGTCATATTACTTCGTTATACTTCGGTTAGCCTCAAAAGGAGCGATCCTATCACTCTCGCACTGAAAACAATGCGTACAACGCACGAAGTCTTCATTTGAGGAAACTTGCTATTCGGTTCGTTATTTCCTCTAAATTTGCAAACAAATACGTGATTAGGAGTCATATTACTTCGTTACACTTCGGTTATCCTCAAAAGGAGCAATCCTATCACTCTCGCATTGAAAACAATCGTACAACGTACGCAAGTCTTCATTTGAGGAAACTTGCTATTCGGTTCGTTATTTCCTCTAAATTTGCAAACAAATACGTGATTAAGAGTCATATTACTTCGTTATACTTCGGTTAGCCTCAAAAGGAGCAATCCTATCACTCTCGCACTGAAAACAATGCGTACAACGTACGCAAGTCTTCATTTGAGGAAACTTGCTATTCGGTTCGTTATTTCCTCTAAATTTGCAAACAAATACGTGATTAGGAGTCATATTACTTCGTTACACTTCGGTTATCCTCAAAAGGAGCAATCCTATCACTCTCGCATTGAAAACAATCGTACAACGTACGCAAGTCTTCATTTGTGGAAACTTGCTATTCGGTTCGTTATTTCCTCTAAATTTGCAAACAAATACGTGATTAAGAGTCATATTACTTCGTTATACTTCGGTTAGCCTCAAAAGGAGCAATCCTATCACTCTCGCACTGAAAACAATGCGTACAACGTACGCAAGTCTTCATTTGAGGAAACTTGCTATTCGGTTCATTATTTCCTCTAAATTTGCAAACAAATACGTGATTAAGAGTCATATTACTTCGTTATACTTCGGTTAGCCTCAAAAGGAGCAATCCTATCACTCTCGCACTGAAAACAATACGTACAACGCACGCAAGTCTTCATTTGAGGAAACTTGCTATTCGGTTCATAATTTCCTCTAAATTTGCAAACAAATACGTGATTAGAAGTCATATTACTTCGTTACACTTCGGTTATCCTCAAAAGGAGCAATCCTATCACTCTCGCATTGAAAACAATCGTACAACGTACGCAAGTCTTCATTTGAGGAAACTTGCTATTCGGTTCGTTATTTCCTCTAAATTTGCAAACAAATACGTGATTAAGAGTCATATTACTTCGTTATACTTCGGTTAGCCTCAAAAGGAGCAATCCTATCATTCTCGCATTGAAAACAATGCGTACAACGGACGCAACTCTTCATTTTAGGAAACATGCTATTCGGTTCGTTATTTCCTCTAAATTTGCAAACAAATACGTGATTAAGAGTCATATTACTTCGTTATACTTCTTCGGTTAGCCTCAAAAGGAGTAATCCTATCACTCACGCACTGAAAACAATGCGTACAACGCACGCAAGTCTTCATTTGAGGAAACTTGCTATTCGGTTCGTTATTTCCTCTAAATTTGCGAACCAATACGTGATTAAGAGTCATATTACTTCGTTATACTTCGGTTAGCCTCAAAAGGAGCAATCATATCATTCTCGCATTGAAAACAATGCGTACAACGGACGCAAGTCTTCATTTGAGGAAACATGCTATTCGGTTCGTTATTTCCTCTAAATTTGCAAACAAATACGTGATTAAGAGTCATATTACTTCGTTATTCTTCGGTTAGCCTCAAAAAGAGCAATCCTATCACTCTCGCATTGAAAACAATGCGTACAACGCACGCAAGTCTTCATTTGAGGAAACTTGCTATTCGGTTCGTTATTTCCTCTAAATTTGCAAACAAATACGTGATTAGGAGTCATATTACTTCGTTACACTTCGGTTATCCTCAAAAGGAGCAATCTTATCACTCTCGCATTGAAAACAATCGTATAACGTACGCAAGTCTTCATTTGAGAAAACTTGCTATTCGGTTCGTTATTTCCTCTAAATTTGCAAACAAATACGTGATTAAGAGTCATATTACTCCGTTATACTTCGGTTAGCCTCAAAAGGAGCAATCCTATCACTCTCGCACTGAAAACAATGCGTACAACGTACGCAAGTCTTCATTTGAGGAAACTTTCTATTCGGTTCGTTATTTCCTCAAAATTTGCAAACAAATAGGTGATTATGAGTCATATTAGTACGTTACACTTCGGTTAACCTCAAAAGGAGCAATACTATCACTCTCGCATTGAAAACAATCGTACAACGTACGCAAGTCTTCATTTGAGGAAACTTGCTATTTGATTCATTATTTCCTCAAAATTTGCAAACAAATAGGTGATCAAGAGTCATATTACTTTGTTATACTTCGGTTAGCCTCAAAAGGAGCAATCATATCATTCTCGCATTGAAAACAATGCGTACAACGGACGCAACTCTTCATTTAAGGGAACATGCTATTCGGTTCGTTATTTCCTCTAAATTTGCAAACAAATACGTGATTAAGAGTCATATTACTTCGTTATACTTCTTCGGTTAGCCTCAAAAGGAGCAATCCTATCACTCTCGTACAGAAAACAATGCGTACAACGCACGCAAGTCTTCATTTGAGGAAACTTGCTATTCGGTTCATTATTTCCTCTAAATTTGCAAACAAATACGTGATTAAGAGTCATATTACTTCGTTATACTTCGGTTAGCCTCAAAAGGAGCAATCCTATCACTCTCGCACTGAAAACAATACGTACAACGCACGCAAGTCTTCATTTGAGGAAACTTGCTATTCGGTTCATAATTTCCTCTAAATTTGCAAACAAATACGTGATTAGGAGTCATATTACTTCGTTACACTTCGGTTATCCTCAAAAGGAGCAATCCTATCACTCTCGCATTGAAAACAATCGTACAACGTACGCAAGTCTTCATTTGAGGAAACTTGCTATTCGGTTCGTTATTTCCTCTAAATTTGCAAACAAATACGTGATTAAGAGTCATATTACTTCGTTATACTTCGGTTAGCCTCAAAAGGAGCAATCCTATCATTCTCGTATTGAAAACAATGCGTATAACGGACGCAACTCTTCATTTTAGGAAACATGCTATTCGGTTCGTTATTTCCTCTAAATTTGCAAACAAATACGTGATTAAGAGTCATATTACTTCGTTATACTTCTTCGGTTAGCCTCAAAAGGAGCAATCCTATCACTCACGCACTGAAAACAATGCGTACAACGCACGCAAGTCTTCATTTGAGGAAACTTGCTATTCGGTTCGTTATTTCCTCTAAATTTGCGAACCAATACGTGATTAAGAGTCATATTACTTCGTTATACTTCGGTTAGCCTCAAAAGGAGCAATCATATCATTCTCGCATTGAAAACAATGCGTACAACGGACGCAAGTCTTCATTTGAGGAAACATGCTATTCGGTTCGTTATTTCCTCTAAATTTGCAAACAAATACGTGATTAAGAGTCATATTACTTCGTTATTCTTCGGTTAGCCTCAAAAAGAGCAATCCTATCACTCTCGCATTGAAAACAATGCGTACAACGCACGCAAGTCTTCATTTGAGGAAACTTGCTATTCGGTTCGTTATTTCCTCTAAATTTGCAAACAAATACGTGATTAGGAGTCATATTACTTCGTTACACTTCGGTTATCCTCAAAAGGAGCAATCCTATCACTCTCGCATTGAAAACAATCGTACAACGTACGCAAGTCTTCATTTGAGGAAACTTGCTATTCGGTTCGTTATTTCCTCTAAATTTGCAAACAAATACGTGATTAAGAGTCATATTACTTCGTTATACTTCGGTTAGCCTCAAAAGGAGCAATCCTATCATTCTCGTATTGAAAACAATGCGTACAACGGACGCAACTCTTCATTTTAGCAAACATGCTATTCGGTTTATTATTTCCTCTAAATTTGCAAACAAATACGTGATTAAGAGTCATATTAGTTCGTTATACTTCTTCGGTTAGCCTCAAAAGGAGCAATCCTATCACTCACGCACTGAAAACAATGCGTACAACGCACGCAAGTCTTCATTTGAGGAAACTTGCTATTCGGTTCGTTATTTCCTCTAAATTTGCGAACCAATACGTGATTAAGATTCATATTAATTCGTTATACTTCGGTTAGCCTCAAAAGGAGCAATCATATCATTCTCGCATTGAAAACAATGCGTACAACGGACGGAAGTCTTCATTTGAGGAAACATGCTATTCGGTTCGTTATTTCCTCTAAATTTGCAAACAAATACGTGATTAAGAGTCATATTACTTCGTTATTCTTCGGTTAGCCTCAAAAAGAGCAATCCTATCACTCTCGCATTGAAAACAATGCGTACAACGCACGCAAGTCTTCATTTGAGGAAACTTGCTATTCGGTTCGTTATTTCCTCTAAATTTGCAAACAAATACGTGATTAGGAGTCATATTACTTCGTTACACTTCGGTTATCCTCAAAAGGAGCAATCCTATCACTCTCGCATTGAAAACAATCGTACAACGTACGCAAGTCTTCATTTGAGGAAACTTGCTATTCGGTTCGTTATTTCCTCTAAATTTGCAAACAAATACGTGATTAAGAGTCATATTACTTCGTTATACTTCGGTTAGCCTCAAAAGGAGCAATCCTATCATTCTCACATTGAAAACAATGCGTACAACGGACGCAACTCTTCATTTTAGGAAACATGCTATTCGGTTCGTTATTTCCTCTAAATTTGCAAACAAATACGTGATTAAGAGTCATATTACTTCGTTATACTGCTTCGGTTAGCCTCAAAAGGAGCAATCCTATCACTCACGCACTGAAAACAATGCGTACAACGCACGCAAGTCTTCATTTGAGGAAACTTGCTATTCGGTTCGTTATTTCCTCTAAATTTGCGAACCAATACGTGATTAAGAGTCATATTACTTCGTTATACTTCGGTTAGCCTCAAAAGGAGCAATCATATCATTCTCGCATTGAAAACAATGCGTACAACGGACGGAAGTCTTCATTTGAGGAAACATGCTATTCGGTTCGTTATTTCCTCTTAATTTGCAAACAAATACGTGATTAAGAGTCATATTACTTCGTTATTCTTCGGTTAGCCTCAAAAAGAGCAATCCTATCACTCTCGCATTAAAAACAATGCGTACAACGCACGCAAGTCTTCATTTGAGGAAACTTGCTATTCGGTTCATAATTTCCTCTAAATTTGCAAACAAATACGTGATTAGGAGTCATATTACTTCGTTACACTTCGGTTTTCCTCAAAATGAGCAATCCTATCACTCTCGCATTGAAAACAATCGTACAACGTACGCAAGTCTTCATTTGAGAAAACTTGCTATTCGGTTCGTTATTTCCTCTAAATTTGCAAACAAATACGTGATTAAGAGTCATATTACTTCGTTATACTTCAGTTAGCCTCAAAAGGAGCAATCCTATCATTCTCGTATTGAAAACAATGCGTACAACGGACGCAACTCTTCATTTTAGGAAACATGCTATTCGGTTCGTTATTTCCTCTAAATTTGCAAACAAATACGTGATTAAGAGTCATATTACTTCGTTATACTTCTTCGGTTAGCCTCAAAAGGAGCAATCCTATCACTCACGCACTGAAAACAATGCGTACAACGCACGCAAGTCTTCATTTGAGGAAACTTGCTATTCGGTTCGTTATTTCCTCTAAATTTGCGAACCAATACGTGATTAAGAGTCATATTACTTCGTTATACTTCGGTTAGCCTCAAAAGGAGCAATCATATCATTCTCGCATTGAAAACAATGCGTACAACGGACGCAAGTCTTCATTTGAGGAAACATGCTATTCGGTTCGTTATTTCCTCTAAATTTGCAAACAAATACGTGATTAAGAGTCATATTACTTCGTTATTCTTCGGTTAGCCTCAAAAAGAGCAATCCTATCACTCTCGCATTGAAAACAATGCGTACAACGCACGCAAGTCTTCATTTGAGGAAACTTGCTATTCGGTTCGTTATTTCCTCTAAATTTGCAAACAAATACGTGATTAGGAGTCATATTACTTCGTTACACTTCGGTTATCCTCAAAAGGAGCAATCTTATCACTCTCGCATTGAAAACAATCGTATAACGTACGCAAGTCTTCATTTGAGAAAACTTGCTATTCGGTTCGTTATTTCCTCTAAATTTGCAAACAAATACGTGATTAAGAGTCATATTACTCCGTTATACTTCGGTTAGCCTCAAAAGGAGCAATCCTATCACTCTCGCACTGAAAACAATGCGTACAACGTACGAAAGTCTTCATTTGAGGAAACTTTCTATTCGGTTCGTTATTTCCTCAAAATTTGCAAACAAATAGGTGATTATGAGTCATATTAGTACGTTACACTTCGGTTAACCTCAAAAGGAGCAATACTATCACTCTCGCATTGAAAACAATCGTACAACGTACGCAAGTCTTCATTTGAGGAAACTTGCTATTTGATTCATTATTTCCTCAAAATTTGCAAACAAATAGGTGATCATGAGTCATATTACTTTGTTATACTTCGGTTAGCCTCAAAAGGAGCAATCATATCATTCTCGCATTGAAAACAATGCGTACAACGGACGCAACTCTTCATTTTAGGGAACATGCTATTCGGTTCGTTATTTCCTCTAAATTTGCAAACAAATACGTGATTAAGAGTCATATTACTTCGTTATTCTTCTTCGGTTAGCCTCAAAAGGAGCAATCCTATCACTCTCGTACTGAAAACAATGCGTACAACGCACGCAAGTCTTCATTTGAGGAAACTTGCTATTCGGTTCGTTATTTCCTCTAAATTTGCAAACAAATACATGATTAAGAGTCATATTACTTCGTTATACTTCGGTTAGCCTCAAAAGGAGCAATCCTATCACTCACGCACTCAAAACAATGCGTACAATGCACGCTAGTCTTCATTTGAGGAAACTTGCTATTCGGTTCGTTATTTCCTCTAAATTTGCAAACAAATACGTGATTAAGAGTCATATTACTTCGTTATACTTCGGTTAGCCTCAAAAGGAGCAATCCTATCACTCTCGCAATGAAAACAATGCGTACAACGCACGCAAGTCTTTATTTGAGGAAATTTGCTATTCGGTTCGTTATTACCTCTAAATTTGCAAACAAATACGTGATTAGGAGTCATATTACTTCGTTACACTTCGGTTATCCTCAAAAGGAGCAATCCTATCATTCTCGCATTGAAAACAATCGTACAACGTACGCAAGTCTTCATTTGAGGAAACTTGCTATTCGGTTCGTTATTTCCTCTAAATTTGCAAACAAATACGTGATTAGGAGTCATATTACTTCGTTACACTTCGGTTATCCTCAAAAGGAGCAATCCTATCACTCTCGCATTGAAAACAATCGTACAACGAACGCAAGTCCTCATTTGAGGAAACTTGCTATTCGGCTCGTTATTTCCTCTAAATTTGCAAACAAATACGTGATTAAGAGTCATATTAGTTCATTATACTTCGGTTAGCCTCAAAAGGAGCAATCCTATCACTCTCGCACTGAAAACAATGCGTACAACGTACGCAAGTCTTCATTTGAGGAAACTTCCTATTCGGTTCGTTATTTCCTCAAAATTTGCAAACAAATAGGTGATTATGAGTCATATTAGTACGTTACACTTCGGTTAACCTCAAAAGGAGCAATACTATCACTCTCGCATTGAAAACAATCGTACAACGTACGCAAGTCTTCATTTGAGGAAACTTGCTATTTGATTCATTATTTCCTCAAAATTTGCAAACAAATAGGTGATCAAGAGTCATATTACTTTGTTTTACTTCGGTTAGCCTCAAAAGGAGCAATCATATCATTCTCGCATTGAAAACAATGCGTACAACGGACGCAACTCTTCATTTTAGGGAACATGCTATTCGGTTCGTTATTTCCTCTAAATTTGCAAACAAATACGTGATTAAGAGTCATATTACTTCGTTATACTTCTTCGGTTAGCCTCAAAGGAGCAATCCTATCACTCTCGCACTGAAAACAATGCGTACAACGCACGCAAGTCTTCATTTGAGGAAACTTGCTATTCGGTTCGTTATTTCCTCTAAATTTGCGAACAAATACGTGATTAAGAGTCATATTACTTCGTTATACTTCGGTTAGCCTCAAAAGGAGCAATCCTATCACTCACGCACTGAAAACAATGCGTACAACGCACGCAAGTCTTCATTTGAGGAAACTTGCTATTCGGTTCGTTATTTCCTCTAAATTTGCAAACAAATACGTGATTAAGAGTCATATTACTTCGTTATACTTCGGTTAGCCTCAAAAGGAGCAATCCTATCACTCTCGCAATGAAAACAATGCGTACAACGCACGCAAGTCTTTATTTGAGGAAACTTGCTATTCGGTTCGTTATTACCTCTAAATTTGCAAACAAATACGTGATTAGGAGTCATATTACTTCGTTACACTTCGGTTATCCTCAAAAGGAGCAATCCTATCACTCTCGCATTGAAAACAATCGTACAACGTACGCAAGTCTTCATTTGAGGAAACTTGCTATTCGGTTCGTTATTTCCTCTAAATTTGCAAACAAATACGTGATTAGGAGTCATATTACTTCGTTACACTTCGGTTATCTTCAAAAGGAGCAATCCTATCACTCTCGCATTGAAAACAATCGTACAACGAACGTGTTGGTTTGCAAAAAATATGGCATACATATAATCAAATTATATAAACGCAACGGAAGCAAGAAAATCAGATTTTAAAAATTTTGTACAAACCAATAACCCGGATCTTTCTTATGCGACTATTATTAATTGAGGAAGGATAAAAGAATTTATACCTTTGTAGAACCAAGCTTCCACGGGTACAAGTTCATCTCCCTTTAATCCTTCACGTTCTTCTTCAAATTCACCGATTAGATTCCATGGATCAATGTTAGCTCCCCAAGTGTTGAGCCTCTAGAGGTGATCCACCAAGAGATCTATGAATTAAAGAAGTGGATTTTTGGTTTCTTTAAACCATGGGTGGCTAACCCTAATTCTCTCTCTCTCTAACTCTTAGATCTAGAGAATTATGGAGTACTCTCTCTCTCTCCTAATGAAAGAGTGTGTAACCTTGATCTATGATAAGACTCCTCTTATTTATAGATCTAGTCAACCCTCCTAAACTATTTAGGATTAGAATTTTAATTTGATTCTCAATTTAATTAGGAACTAAATTAATTAATTACAATTCATAAACCATTTAGGAACTTAATAATTTAATAATGAGAGTACTTCTTATTAATTAATTACTAAACCATTTAGTAACTTAATTAATTATTATAATTATAATTCCTAAACTATTTAGGAACTTAATTATTTAATAATAATATTAGTACTTATTAATTAATTCCTAAACCATTTAGGAACTAAATAATAATACTAGCAGTAATAATAATAATAAAAATAATAGTAATAATAATAATAATAAGACTCCTCTTATTAATTTATAATTAGTATTTCTAAAATACTAAATTATAAATATTAAGCTATTTAATTTATTCTATCACCATAGTATAAATTAAATATACTTAATTTATTATTACGATTATGCCATCCACTTCTAAAATAAATATTACTCTTTTGCGGTGTGACCCTTTAGGTTCTCCATATTAAACCGGTTGTATAATAAATAAATTAGAACAATTCTAATTCATTTATTACGAATTAACTCTTTAATTCAGAATAAATAATTATTCCACAATAAGGGTAAGCCCCCTTAGCGATTAGTCGACTTTCCAGATAATATAGATTTCAACATTTAATCGTAAAAGAACCTTTCAGCAAATAGTTACCGTACAATTCAATCCTTCTACCATACAATGTCCCAATCAAATATAAGACACAGAATTTCTGTCAAGTCTCATTTATTTGATCATATGCATTTCAATTCACAAATACACAACTCTAGTTAATGTAAATTAGAAACTCCTTTCTAATTCCATTCAACCCTGACCAGGGATTTCTGAGTTGTCACTTATTGAATCGCATAAGACATTCTCTCCCTTTACTGGAAGTGGTAGATCCTTTGTTGATCATTCATCTATCTCCATGTGTACCTTATTATACCCAATCATATCCTTTGATATACCAATAGGTCTTAAGAAATATGTCAAAGTATAACTTAGTACACACAAGATACTAAGATGATCTCAAGTCTAAGGATCACTTGTACGACTATCACATAAGGAACTCCTATTGACAGATGAGTAAAACTCCATTAGGTGTTCCTTGAGCGAGTCACGTTCAGTGAACTTATTCTCTAATAAGCACATACATACTTGCTTTAGTGTCTCTATACAAATGATTATGAGATCAATCATCCTCTTCATAAGAGCAAGCATAGTATGTACCAATCTATCCGGATCTACTAATCCCCTTTTTAGCGATCCAACGATTAGGAACAATTTTAGTTTTGAGCTATCTTGAATTTAGATCTCATTAGCATGATCCTCATCATGGTTCTAAAAGCATTGCTCGAAAACTATGGGTTTATCCATTTGATTAATTCAAGTAATTAATCATGAATAAAGAAATGCCTTGATACTTTTATTAATAAATGAACAAGATTACAAAGTATATGCTTATCACATCAAATGTGATTGGCTTGAGGGCATGTTACTTTCAATCTCCCACTTGCACTAAAGCCAATCGCCCTTTGGTATCCCCATACCATTCTTCTTTAAGTGGCGTACAAATTGCTTAGTAAATGCTTTAGTTAATGGATCTGTAATGTTGTTCTAAGAGTCTACCATCTTTATGGTGTCGTCTCCTTTTCAATGATTCATCTAATCATATAAAAGTGCCGCAACACATGTTTGGATTTCAGATGAGACCTAGGTTCCTTGGCGAATTAAACTCCTTTAATGTTAGGAACCATTATAAGTTCTGTAATGAACTTGTTTAACCAAACAATCACCTTTGCAGCTTCACTTATAGTTATTTACTATGTCTTTGTCACTAAATCAGCAACTCTTTGATGTTTGGAACTTTTCAACTCACTGCAGCACCGTTCATGGTAATCATATTACCTGAAACGGATATGTTGTTATCTTGGTTAGTCTGAACAAACTTGAGTTTGTTAAACCCTCTAGTTTTATATTAGACCCGTCATTAGAAACTTTTTTCTAATATTCTTCTCCAAAATTGAACTGATATCTGCTTATTATACATAAGCAATATCAAGTCTAGTACATTTCAACGAATCAATGTACGTCCCTTGGGTTAAGGCCGAGCATCCTTTATGATCTATCTCTATAGACCTTTATCCTAAATAGAATGTTAGGACGCTTCTCCCAAGTCCTTAATGGAGAAGTTTTAGACAACCACATCTTTACTGATTGTAGCATCGGTATGTCATTCCTTATCGATATTATATCATCATATAATACTAGAAATGTCACAGTGCTCCCACTAACCTTTGTACATACTTGGTTCATTCTTGTCTTTGATAAAATCAAACTCTTTTGATTATCTCATCAAAACGGATGTTCTATCTTCGAGAAACTTGCTTCAGTTCATAATTGGATCGTTGTAACTTACATACTTGATTCGCTCCATCATTATGGAGACAAATTCTTTTGGTTGTATCATACATACATCCTTTTATATAGTAAGCTGTTACTGCAAGTAAAATCCGAATGGATATATGCATTTTCACTAGTGAAAAATTTCATCTTAGTCAACTCACTGACCTTGTTTGAAATCTTTTTACCACTAGTTATGTGACGCCCCCAAATCTGGGCCCACACAGCCCAAACTTGAGTCGTCAAAATACTACAACAAAATTATTACAACAAAGCACAACGTACAACAATACAGTGTATAATAATACACAACTAAGTCTTCACTATTATTGCCACACTATTTTACAAAACGTGAAGACTATGACAGCTATTCCTCGGACCCTCACTCCATTCCCCGGCTAGACCCTATTATGTTTTCATCTCCTGTTGAAAAACAATGGAACAAAAGAAAGGGTGAGCTCAAATAGCCCAGTAAAGAATATCATGACTAAGATAATGACGAATAAATTATCATTAGTCTTCAACAGTTGAGTTCTTGATAGAATACAATAGACTACAATGTTTATATCAAAAACTGCAGTTAAATTCTTAAACAACGTTCAGATCAATAATAGCAGCGGAATGAGTAATCTATTAGAAGAATAATGCAGACTATAATGTCCACTCGGTTCTCTTTTTAGGAAAAACATCATCAACTTTTATCATCTGAAATATCATTAGTCAAGATAATACAAATTCACAGTTCCTGATCATAATCATGCACATCAACAGTTCATCTTTGTACTACAGGCCAAAGATATTCAATATAGCACCAACGGTCATGATTATACCAGATTCAGCCTTTGGTCATAATCATACCAAACAACAGTTCATCTTTGCACTACGGGCCAAAGAGAACATTCACCACGTGCCATAAAAGACACCGAACAGATGTATCGCCTTTAACCTATTATATCGCCTTTAACCTATCATCTGTTCAACAAATATATCACATCTGTGCCCCCGGCCACAGATATTCACAACAGCTTTTTTTTTTTGGATGATTAGAATGATGTAAATGATGAACAGAAGAAATAGGATAACAATAAGTATCGGAAGTTTACTTTGTACAGATTCAAATAATATCCAAATTGTCAACATGATGTGGAGTGAAATTCAAGATCCACAGTTCAGAATAACGGTTACAATTCAATAGAAAGGTTCACGTAAATAGGAAGGTTCAGTTGAAATAATGAAGTTCAACTATTATGGAACATATAATATTTTCAGGAATTATAGAAGCAATAGTTTCATAATAAATTTCGATTTAGGAGTATGAAAGAAAATAATATCCCTTACCGTAGCAGGTTTGATTAACAAAAGGTGAAGGAAATTAATACAAAGGGTTATTCACCAACAGGCGGCAATCCGCTCCGTAAGGTTATTCCCACAATTTAATAGAATTTGAGTACAAAGAGTTATTCACCAAACAGGCGGCAATCTGCTCCGTAAGGTTATTCTCAGAGATTAATAATGAATGAATACGAAAGGTTATTCACCAACAGGCGGCAATCCGCTCCGTAAGGTTATTCCCACAATTTAATAGAATTTGAGTATAAAGAGTTATTCACCAAACAGGCGGCAATCCGCTCCGTAAGGTTATTCTCAGAGATTAATAATGAATGAATACGAAAGGTTATTCACCAACAGGCGGCAATCCGCTCCGTAAGGTTATTCCCACAATTTAATACATGGAAATAAATGGCACATCTTATGAGTAAGAAAGAAACAATATTATTTTCGAGAATCAAATAATGATAATCCCTTACCATAGTACGTTTGAATAATGGAAGATGAAAAAGATGGTATCCCTTACCTCAACACGTGACTGGATATTGATTTAAATGAGGTTGATTAACTTGAACAGTACACGTATACTTATAGATCTTCACAAATACTCAAGATGACTTAAGCACACTTAGAGAGAACTTTCACAAGAAGTATTTAGAGAGAGAAAGAAAGAACAAGTAAGGAAGTTTTATGAAAAATCCTTAAGTTAAGGCTTCTATTTATAGCCAAAAATCTTATCATTCATTTAATCTAAACCATTCATTTAAAGATCACCTTTTAATCTACACCATCCATTTCAAATATTATATTATCTTTAATCTACACCATTCATTTCATATCACCTAATAATCACCTAACTTTATATTATAAACAAATCAATTCAATTATTCAACAATAATTCACACTTTAATCTACACCATTCATTTCATATCACCTAACTTTATATTATAAACAAATAACTTTATCAATTCAATTATTATGACTAATTGTTATAAATACAGTATAGTTAGCTCTTAGATATCAAGTCAATAAATTAATGAAATACAACTGTTTAAATAACATCATAATAGAGATAACAATAATGTAAAATAAAGCATACGTTACTGTGTAATGACAATTATTGATTCAATAATGTGAATTACTGTGCATATGTTACTGTGACAATTATTAGGTTCAATAATTTTAAAAACAGTGCAACAACAATTATTGACTCAATGATATAAAATACAGTGTAATGACAATTATTAAATCAATAATGCAAAATACTGTGTAACAACAATTATTGAATTGATAATATAAAATATTATGCAGTGACAATTATCGATGAAATGATGCGTAACAGTTACGGTGTCAATTATCAGACCAAAAATATGAGACACTATGCAATACCGTGTGTTACTGTAGAGTACCGTGTGCTACAGAAAATACCATAAACTACCGTATGCTACTATTCTTTTATCACCGGTATTTTAACAGTTCCGTTGAATATTTTTATTTAAAAAGGTTATTTCTGTCGTTTTCTATATCCGACAAATATTCCGTTGTGCGGTCCACCAATAATTTGTTATTTCGGCGCCGTCGGACCAAACGAATATTCCCCGACCAAACGAATATTCCCCGACAAAGCGAATATTGTCCGACAAAATAAAATTTGCACATAACATCCTTAACTTTTAACTTTATCGATTTAACCACTTACTGTTTAAAAAAAATATCTATATGAAGAAAAATTAAATTTTGTATTTCATAAAATTCGGGGTCTTACAACCTCCCCTCCTTATGAAATTTCGTCCCCGAAATTGACGTACCTGACATATCGAAGAGGTAAGGATACTTAGATTTCATCTCAGATTCTAGCTCCCAAGTCATTTCCTCAGTATCTTGGTTCCTCCATAAAACCTTAACTTGAGGTATAACCTTTGAGCGTAGGATCTGCTCCTTCTTATCCAGGATCTTAACAGGTACCTCCTCGTATGTTAAATCTTCTGCTATAACGTCTGGTTCTAACTCAATGACGTGGTTTGGGTCCTTCACATATTTACGTAACATAGATATGTGAAAAACGTTATGGATGCGAGACATACTTGGTGGTAGGGCTAGTCTGTAGGCTACGGTTCCTATTCGATCGAGGATTTCAAATGGGCCAATAAATCGAGGGTTGAGCTTTCCTCTTTTTCCGAATCTCGTAACCCCTTTCCAAGGAGAAACACGTAAGAATACATGATCTCCGACGTTGAAACTTTCGTCTCTCCGATGAAGATCAGCATAACTCTTTTGTCGTTCTTGTGCGGTCTGTATTCGTTGTCGGATCATTTGGATCTTTTCGGTCGTCAAGCGTACCAACTCGGGTCCCAACAATTTTGCTTCTCCTACCTCATTCCAACATATTGGAGAGCGACACTTCCTTCCATACAAAGCCTCGAATGGAGCCATGCCTATGCTTGCTTGGTAACTGTTGTTGTAAGAAAATTCCACCAACGGCAAGTACTTATCCCAACTTCCTTTGAAGTCTAATACACAAAGTCTCAAAAGATCTTCGAGGGTCTGGATCGTCCTTTCCGATTGTCCGTCCGTTTGAGGATGGTATGCAGAACTAAAACGTAGTTCAGTGCCCATAGCTTTTTGTAGACTGATCCAAAAGCGTGAAGTGAATCTAGGATCTCGATCAGAAACTATGGAAACTGGCATGCCATGCAATCTCACGATCTCATTTATGTACATACCGGCAAGACGTTCAAGTGAAAAGTTTTCTCGTATAGGCAAGAAATGAGCAGATTTGGTCAATCTATCTACGATCACCCAAATTGCATCTAAGCCTTGAGAAACTTTTGGAAGACCCGTCACGAAGTCCATATTGATGTGTTCCCACTTCCATTCGGGAACTTCAAGTGATTGTAATGGACCTTTAGGAACTTCATGCTCTGCCTTGACACGTTGACAAGTTAGGCACCTTGAGATAAACTCTGCAATCTCTCTTTTCATATTGTTCCACCAAAATGTATGTCGAAGATCTCGATACATCTTGGTACCTCCTGGGTGGATTGCAAACGGCGTGTTGTGTGCCTCCATCATGATTTTATGCTTTAATTCAGGATCGTTAGGAACACAGAGTCGAGAGTTGACTCGAAGTATTCCTTTCTCGTCGATTCTTGCTTCGGGAATGGCACCTTCTTGTACTTTCTTTATCATGTTTATCAGTTCCGGATCGGTAGCTTGAGCAGCTTTAATTTTATCGATTAAAGTTGGTTCTACTCGCACGTGAGCAATCTTCGAGTGGGTCCCTGGTGTCTTTAGCTCTATCTCCATCTTTTGCAAGTCGTACAAAATACACTTTTGTGTTGTCAGCAGTGCACTTGTACTTGCATAAGATTTTCTGCTCAAAGCGTCAGCTACAACGTTCGCCTTTCCCGGGTGATACTGGATTGTGTGGTCATAATCCTTTAACAGTTCAAGCCAACGTCGTTGTCGCATGTTGAGTTCCTTCTGGGTGAAGAAATACTTGAGACTTTTATGATCCGTATAGATATCCACTTTTTCTCCGTACAAGTAGTGTCTCCAGATCTTCAACGCGAAAACGACTGCTGCCAACTCTAGATCATGAGTAGGATAATTTTTCTCATAATCTTTGAGTTGTCGAGAGGCGTAGGCTATAACCTTTCCATGTTGCATAAGGACACAGCCTAGACCTTTGCCAGAAGCATCGCTGTAGATAACAAATTCTCCTGATCCTGATGGTATGGTCAGAACAGGAGCTGAAACCAGTCTCTTCTTGAGTTCTTGAAAACTCTTCTCGCATTCCTCGCTCGATATAAGTTTTGTACTAGAATGAATGATACTGATATCTAGTAATTAAACTTTCAACTCTTGGTGTTCTATGGGGGCCATTTGGTATGGGACTTTAAAAATGGGCTTAGTGCCGGGTTCAAGATCGATACAGAATTCAATTTCACGGTTTGGGGTAAGCCAGAAAGTTCCTCAGAAAAAAACGTCAGGAAACTCATTAACAATGGGAATATCATTCAAGTTTGACGTGTTTTTGTTCAAATCAGTGACATGAGCTAAAAAGGCTTGACATCCGTTTTTCAATAAACGAATGGCTTTATGGCTAGAAATAACAGTTATAGATTTCAATGGTTTAGTTGCTTGAATTTGCATGACAGGTTGATTAGGAATATGAAAACTAATAATCTTATGAAAACAATCAATTTTAGCATGATGGGTAGTCAACCAATCAATTCCTAAAATCACATCAAATTCACGCATCTCCAAAGAAATAAGGTCAACAGGTAATGTGAGGTTGTTGATTTGAACTAGGCAAGATTTATAGATGGTAAATGTAATAGGTATTTCTCCCAATGAGGTTTCAACTGATAAGACAAGATTTAAGTTTTCAATAGTCAAATTTAAACGTTGAGTACATATAGGTGGGATAAAAGAGTGGATAGAGCCAGTATCTAGTATGGCATAGACTTCACGAGAATTTATGAATAGCTTACCGGTTATCACCTCATTCGGTTTCTTGACTGTTATCGTCAAATCGAATCCCGAATACTTCATTCGGATCTTCACGTATTTTAACCATGGGAATACCACTGAATAATTTTCTAGCAAACTGTTTCTCGGGTTCATCAACTTCATCAGTAGTAAGGTACCAATGATTTCCATTAAAATAGTATTTTCGATAGACTGCAGTTTCCACGATAGTGACTAACTTAACCTGAATTCCTCTAAATTGTAACGCCCAAAAGTATAGAAACATCATTTTTAAATAATCTTGAAAATCATAGCTGGAACACCATAAATCCCAAAGACTAATATGAAAAGTCCATATATTCTGATCCTTTGTTATAGAGCATAACCAGGTAATATCACTCTCCCAATTAGTGAGTAAATTAAAGGCAATAATTTTCGCAAGTTCGTTACTTCCTTTAATTGCTTCTAAGAATGGATCTGGAACGACTGTAGCAGAACTTTCACCTTCATCCTTACTGGATAGAACACGCATAATTTTTGCCTTAGGCAAATGATTCAACTCTGAGTTTGTAAGAAGATTATTCGTCGCCTCTTGTTTTGCAGCTACATTTGTTTCGGTAATTTCATAGTTAACCTCCTGATTTCCAGATGCCATAATTAACTGTGGTCACAAAATAAATGTTAGTTCAAATAAACTGACTCATCTCTTCATGTTCCTACATTCAAATCGATTCATTAGATAAAAAATAAATCTAATTTAGGTAGGACACACTAGTGACTGATTTTATTCGTCTCTCCCCTCCTAGTTCTACCCCAGATCTCCATTAAAGACCATATCCCTAAGCTCTGATGCCAACTGTGACGCCCCCAAATCTGGGCCCACACAGCCCAAACTTGAGTCGTCAAAATACTACAACAAAATTATTACAACAAAGCACAACGTACAACAATACAGTGTATAATAATACACAACTAAGTCTTCACTATTATTGCCACACTATTTTACAAAACGTGAAGACTATGACAGCTATTCCTCGGACCCTCACTCCATTCCCCGGCTAGACCCTGTTATGTTTTCATCTCCTGTTGAAAAACAATGGAACAAAAGAAAGGGTGAGCTCAAATAGCCCAGTAAAGAATATCATGACTAAGATAATGACGAATAAATTATCATTAGTCTTCAACAGTTGAGTTCTTGATAGAATACAATAGACTACAAGGTTTATATCAAAAACTGCAGTTAAATTCTTAAACAACGTTCAGATCAATAATAGCAGCGGAATGAGTAATCTATTAGAAGAATAATGCAGACTATAATGTCCACTCGGTTCTCTTTTTAGGAAAAACATCATCAACTTTTATCATCTGAAATATCATTAGTCAAGATAATACAAATTCACAGTTCCTGATCATAATCATGCACATCAACAGTTCATCTTTGTACTACAGGCCAAAGATATTCAATATAGCACCAACGGTCATGATTATACCAGATTCAGCCTTTGGTCATAATCATACCAAACAACAGTTCATCTTTGCACTACGGGCCAAAGAGAACATTCACCACGTGCCATAAAAGACACCGAACAGATGTATCGCCTTTAACCTATTATATCGCCTTTAACCTATCATCTGTTCAACAAATATATCACATCTGTGCCCCCGGCCACAGATATTCACAACAGCTTTTTTTTTTTGGATGATTAGAATGATGTAAATGATGAACAGAAGAAATAGGATAACAATAAGTATCGGAAGTTTACTTTGTACAGATTCAAATAATATCCAAATTGTCAACATGATGTGGAGTGAAATTCAAGATCCACAGTTCAGAATAACGGTTACAATTCAATAGAAAGGTTCACGTAAATAGGAAGGTTCAGTTGAAATAATGAAGTTCAACTATTATGGAACATATAATATTTTCAGGAATTATAGAAGCAATAGTTTCATAATAAATTTCGATTTAGGAGTATGAAAGAAAATAATATCCCTTACCGTAGCAGGTTTGATTAACAAAAGGTGAAGGAAATTAATACAAAGGGTTATTCACCAACAGGCGGCAATCCGCTCCGTAAGGTTATTCCCACAATTTAATAGAATTTGAGTACAAAGAGTTATTCACCAAACAGGCGGCAATCTGCTCCGTAAGGTTATTCTCAGAGATTAATAATGAATGAATACGAAAGGTTATTCACCAACAGGCGGCAATCCGCTCCGTAAGGTTATTCCCACAATTTAATAGAATTTGAGTATAAAGAGTTATTCACCAAACAGGCGGCAATCCGCTCCGTAAGGTTATTCTCAGAGATTAATAATGAATGAATACGAAAGGTTATTCACCAACAGGCGGCAATCCGCTCCGTAAGGTTATTCCCACAATTTAATACATGGAAATAAATGGCACATCTTATGAGTAAGAAAGAAACAATATTATTTTCGAGAATCAAATAATGATAATCCCTTACCATAGTACGTTTGAATAATGGAAGATGAAAAAGATGGTATCCCTTACCTCAACACGTGACTGGATATTGATTTAAATGAGGTTGATTAACTTGAACAGTACACGTATACTTATAGATCTTCACAAATACTCAAGATGACTTAAGCACACTTAGAGAGAACTTTCACAAGAAGTATTTAGAGAGAGAAAGAAAGAACAAGTAAGGAAGTTTTATGAAAAATCCTTAAGTTAAGGCTTCTATTTATAGCCAAAAATCTTATCATTCATTTAATCTAAACCATTCATTTAAAGATCACCTTTTAATCTACACCATCCATTTCAAATATTATATTATCTTTAATCTACACCATTCATTTCATATCACCTAATAATCACCTAACTTTATATTATAAACAAATCAATTCAATTATTTAACAATAATTCACACTTTAATCTACACCATTCATTTCATATCACCTAATAATCACCTAACTTTATATTATAAACAAATAACTTTATCAATTCAATTATTATGACTAATTGTTATAAATACAGTATAGTTAGCTCTTAGATATCAAGTCAATAAATTAATGAAATACAACTGTTTAAATAACATCATAATAGAGATAACAATAATGTAAAATAAAGCATACGTTACTGTGTAATGACAATTATTGATTCAATAATGTGAATTACTGTGCATATGTTACTGTGACAATTATTAGGTTCAATAATTTTAAAAACAGTGCAACAACAATTATTGACTCAATGATATAAAATACAGTGTAATGACAATTATTAAATCAATAATGCAAAATACTGTGTAACAACTATTATTGAATTGATAATATAAAATATTATGCAGTGACAATTATCGATGAAATGATGCGTAACAGTTACGGTGTCAATTATCAGACCAAAAATATGAGACACTATGCAATACCGTGTGTTACTGTAGAGTACCGTGTGCTACAGAAAATACCATAAACTACCGTATGCTACTATTCTTTTATCACCGGTATTTTAACAGTTCCGTTGACTATTTTTATTTAAAAAGGTTATTTCTGTCGTTTTCTATATCCGACAAATATTCCGTTGTGGGGTCCACCAATAATTTGTTATTTCGGCGCCGTCGGACCAAACGAATATTCCCCGACCAAACGAATATTCCCCGACAAAGCGAATATTGTCCGACAAAATAAAATTTGCACATAACATCCTTAACTTTTAACTTTATCGATTTAACCACTTACTGTTTAAAAAAAATATCTATATGAAGAAAAATTAAATTTTGTATTTCATAAAATTCGGGGTCTTACAAGTTAGGTCTTATAGGTCTCTACCTAGCCATCTGCTTTAGTCTTTCTCCAAAGACCCATTTCGAATTTTATGGTTATCGACCATTTCTCTTGAGTATCTAATACTCATACCTCATCGTATATATCTGGATCATCATCCACTATGATGCGTACCTTATCATCATCTATGATGAATCCATACCATTCAGGTATCTTCGGTACTAAACCAGATTTACGACTTGGTTGTGGTGCAATAGGTTTATCTACTTGTACAGATTCCTTCATTTTATCTGTAGTGTTTTGTGGTTCTTAAACTTCTTCAAGATCTATTTTACTCTCATTAACCCTTTAAGGAAAAACTTCTTTTTCTTATAAGGCAGCGTGTTTCAACAAACACCTTTTAGTTAGTCGGATTATAGAAGTGATACCCTAAACTTTCTTTAGGATATCCCACAAGTTTATACTTATCAGATCTTGTCCCTAGCTTATCATGTCAAACCTTTTGACATAAGTTGAACAATTCAAATCTTAACATGCTTAAGACTTGATTTCCTCCCTATCCATGACCCATATGAAGTCTTAGGGAGAGAATTTGAAGGTACCTCGTTTAGTAGATATGCGATCGTTTCTAAAGTATAACCTTAGAAGGATACTGAAAGATCGGTAATACTCATTATGGATCATCACCATGTCCATACTGTGAGAATACCATTTCGCTTAAGATGATCTAGAAACTTACTGCTTAAGTATTTCCTTCTCGATCTAATCGAAAAACTTTAATACTTTTGGCCTTTAGTTTCTATACTTCACTTTTGAATTCTTTGAACGTTTCAAATGATTTGGATTTGTATTTCATCAAATACATATATCAAAATCTAGAATCATCAGTGAAAGTAATGAATGAATACCCTTCTCTTGCATCTGTTGTCATAGGTCCCATACACGACTGTGTGTACCATCTCTAACAACTCTGCAACTCGCTCTCCATGTCCACTAAATGGAGATTTAGTCATATTGTCCATGATACAAGATTCACAAGTCGTAATTGATTCATAATCAAAACGCTCCAAAAGCCTATCTTTATACAACTTGTTTCGTCTTGTTTCATTAACATGACTGAGTTAACAGTGTCGCATGAAAGTATGATTCATATCATCTCTTTGCCTTTAGTTTGTTCAATTTGAAATAATTTTCATGTAAGTCATGTATACAAAGTCCATTAAGTAATCAACCAGATCTAAATAAAACATTATCATTATAAACAGAACAACGATCGTTCATTATTATAATGTCAAAAACCCTTCATTGTCATCACATGGAACTGAAATAATGTTTCTAAGAACTGGAACATAGTAACAACTTACTAACTTAATAGGCTTGCCCGTAGGCAGTGTTAAATTATAAGTTCACATGGCTAATGAAGCAACCTTTACTTCATTCCCCAGCACATGATTACTTATCATTTATTTAGCTTTCTACTTCTGCTTAGTCTCTGCAACGACTTGCATATGTGAGACCATCAGTCGGAATCTAATTCCTAAGTAGAAACTTGACTTATAGAAAGTTCTATTTCATTATGAACAAATTTATAACTGTAGTTGAAGCTTCACTAAACTTCTTCTACTTTACTACTACAACTCTCTTGTAGTTGTTCTTCCAGTGTCCCAGCTTATTGCAATGAAAGCAAACTCCTTTGCCCTCGGGATCACTTTTATTTATGTCCTTTGTTTAGCCTTTCTTTTGTCTTCTACTCTTTCTGACTCCTCAAAAATACCTTTGGCCATCTTCCTCCGTTTAGAAGATTCATCAACGAGTAAGACTTGGTTTTTCTAGGAAGAAAAATGACTCTCAACAGTCTTCAACATAGTAAGCAAATCAGTTAAACTGACTTCTAGCTTATTAATGTTTGAAGTTCACAACATCTTGTGAATAAGAGTCAGCGAGTGACTGCAAGATCGAATCTTGACTCAACTCTCCATCCTTGACAAAACCTGTTGTCCTAATTGATCAATCCAATTGATCATCTTTAGGACATGTGTCTTTTACTGTAGTGCCATTGGTTATTATAGATCGGAAGAGCTCCTTAGATATCTTATATTTAGTTGACCTATTTTGCTCACCATACAACTATTGAATGTGTAGCAATATAGTAGGTGCATCCATTTTCTCGTGTTGACGTTGTAACTCGATACTTATGGATGTGAGCATGATGCATTGAGCCACCTTTGCATCATCTTGCCATTTAAAATAGCAATCTCTTCCTCAGAGGCTTAGTCTACAACGTTTGTAGGAATAGACAAATTAAGGACATTTGCTAGCTTTTCAGCATTGAGAACTTTTCTCAAATTTGTTTAATCAATCCAAACAATTCTGTTCGATTAATTGTTAGCATACATTATGCTATGCAGTGTTAGTGAATTAAACATAACAATATTCTTTAAATGAATTAATAACAACATTAACATGCATTCGTTTTATTAATTACCAAAATAAATTAGGTCTTTATTTAAAATGGTGTCTCCCACTATTTTCATCAAACTATATTACCCTCCTTATATAGTTCGGCAAATCTAGTTAAAGATTTGCTAGTGAGAATAAGGATCCTATTTCAAATGTATATAGCCTTGTGTGACACAACAAACGATATATAAATAAATAGGTAGACAACTCTTGTCAATTACATTAACATGTAACTCCTTTTATTTTGCCTCTTAGATTATTATGATCATGTGTGACACATCCAAATCAAAATTATCCAAGTTAAGTCCAACCTAGCATTTTCTTATATTAGAAGAGAAAAAGACCGTCCTTGTGTGACACAACAAAACAGTAATGTTCAATTCTTTTTATAAACATCAAATGTGATAAAACAACATCTCAAAAAATTAATATAAGCCTTGTGTGACACAACAAAGTTATAATGATTATTTGATACTCTATCGTTTTACCATGCTAGAAGGTGACGTTCGATATTCTTAATAAATATCTTTGAACGTTACAACTTAATATTATGAGTAGTAGAATAAATAAATTAGAACAATTCTAATTTTATTTAATTGAATTAAACTCCTTTAATTCATGAATTAAACATTTTAATTCATTTTATAAATAATATTTATTCTACATCATGAGGGGTTTATTAATATTAATTGTCTCATCTTGTTTAGCGCACATGCACATATATATATATAAAATACGCGTCATATTAATTAACATGCGAAACATGTTTGATAATATATAATATATATATAAATAAGCATGCACATATAGAATACTATATTCTACTTGGATTGATTATGGACTTTTATTCTAGTTTGGTTTATTCGAGCCACCAAATAAACCAATTGGTCAAACCTAGGGTGCAAGAATAAATTAAATTAAATGTAACTATTACATTTAAATTTGGGCTCCATTACAAACGGGTCTTCATGCGCTCCTTGCTTCTTTGCTCCAATTCTTCAAAATAATTCTAACTAATCCTATTACAAATTATTTACAATAAATAAAAACCTTGATCAACAGTCAAGGGGAAGTACATAGGAGGGAGATAGAATTATACCTAAGAAAAATTAGAAAGACGAGATACGCAGACCCCATTTATTAAAACTCATTCATTCATGCATTTAATTAAAATTAAATCCAATCACATTGGTCAATAGTCCATAATCAATCCCATTTATTATCATATATATCAACATATATATTAATAAATAATATTCATCTCATAAATTAAATAAATCATTCCATATATGTATCGGTATCATTTAATGGACAATTTTAAAGTTGAATGAAATCCAATTTCATGTTTAAAATAAACCTTTTATTTTAATTATAAAATTATTTAAAAATAAACTATTTATTTTTATTATTTTAAAATTATCCAAAATAAACTCTTTTATTTTGAAATTTTAAAATCTGCATAATATTACCAAACTGTTTGGCAAATTAATATATATTATATAAATATATCATATATATTAATAATATATATATAACCATTTCGGCATTTATATATATATCCATTAGATTGATAAAGCAACAATGCGCTGGAATACTTTTCAAATTGGTAATCATATATATATATAATATTACCCAAACCGTTGCATCACTACTGTAATATACAATATATACATATGTGTTAGGCATGATCCAATTCGGATTATAATATATATATTAACTAAAGTAGCTGAAAACATGAATTCTCATGATCATATATTATATATATATATATATATATATATATATATATACCAAAACCGTGGGCTTTATTGTTGGCTTATCACATGACACTCAATTCGGGACAAAGCATTATTAACATCACCCAAATCGTGCGGCGGCAGCAGAAGAATATATTACCGAAACAACAATTCGCGGATTCCAACAAAGGTTTTGGCATTTAAAAAAAATAATTTTATACAATAAATTATGTCCAATAAATTGTTCTAAACACATACCCATACACATATGAAATAAAATAATTAATAATTCGCATAAGTTTGGCTCTGATACCACTGTTGGTTTGCAAAAAATATGACATACATATAATCAAATTATATAAACGCAACGGAAGCAAGAAAATCAGATTTTAAAAATTTTGTACAAACCAATAACCCGGATCTTTCTTATGCGACTATTATTAATTGAGGAAGGATAAAAGAATTTATACCTTTGTAGAACCAAGCTTCCACGGGTACAAGTTCATCTCCCTTTAATCCTTCACGTTCTTCTTCACATTCACCGATTAGATTCCATGGATCAATGTTAGCTCCCCAAGTGTTGAGCCTCTAGAGGTGATGTAAGACCCCGAATTTTATGAAATACAAAATTTAATTTTTCTTCATATATATTTTTTTTGAAACAGTAAGTGGTTAAATTAACAAAATTGAAAGTTAAGGATGTTATGTGCAAATTTTATTTTGTCGGACAATATTCGCTTTGTCGGGGAATATTCGTTTGGTCGGGGAATATTCGTGCCGTACGACGGCGCCGAAATAATAAATTATTGGTGGGACCCCACAACGGAATATTTGTCGGATATAGAAAACGACAGAAGTAACCTTTTTAAATAAAAATAGTCAACGGAACTGTTAAAATACCGGTGATAAAAGAATAGTAGCATACGGTAGTTTATGGTATTTTCTGTAGCACACGGTACTCTACAGTAACACACGGTATTGCATAGTGTCTCATATTATTGGTCTGATAATTGACACCGTAACTGTTACGCATCATTTCATCGATAATTGTCACTGCATAATATTTTATATTATCAAGTCAATAATTGTTGTTGCACTGTTTTTAAAATTATTGAACCTAATAATTGTCACAGTAACATATGCACAGTAATTCACATTATTGAATCAATAATTGTCATTACACAGTAACGTATGCTTTATTTTACATTATTGTTATCTCTATTATGATGTTATTTAAACAGTTGTATTTCATTAATTTATTGACTTGATATCTAAGAGCTAACTATACTGTATTTATAACAATTAGTCATAATAATTGAATTGATAAAGTTATTTGTTTATAATATAAAGTTAGGTGATTATTAGGTGATATGAAATGAATGGTGTAGATTAAAGTGTGAATTATTGTTGAATAATTGAATTAATTTGTTTATAATATAAAGTTAGGTGATTATTAGGTGATATGAAATGAATGGTGTAGATTAAAGTGTGAATTATTGTTGAATAATTAAATTGATTTGTTTATAATATAAAGTTAGGTGATTATTAGGTGATATGAAATGAATGGTGTAGATTAAAGATAATATAATATTTGAAATGGATGGTGTAGATTAAAAGATGATATTTAAATGAATGGTTTAGATTAAATGAATGATAAGATTTTTGGCTATAAATAGAAGCCTTAACTTAAGGATTTTTCATAAACTTCCTTACTTGTTCTTTCTTTCTCTCTCTAAATACTTCTTGTGAAAGTTCTCTCTAAGTGTGCTTAAGTCATCTTGAGTATTTGTGAAGATCTATAAGTATACGTGTACTGTTCAAGTTAATCAACCTCATTTAAATCAATATCCAGTCACGTGTTACGGTAAGGGATACCATCTTTTTCATCTTCCATTATTCAAAACATACTATGGTAAGGGATTATCATTATTTGATTCTCGATAATAATATTGTTTCTTCCTTACTCATAAGACGTGCCTCTTATTTCCATGTATTAAATTGTGGGAATAACCTTACGGAGCGGATTGCCGCCTGTTGGTGAATAACCTTTCGTATTCATTCATTATTAATCTCTGAGAATAACCTTACGGAGCGGATTGCCGCCTGTTTGGTGAATAACTCTTTGTACTCAAATTCTATTAAATTGTGGGAATAACCTTACGGAGCGGATTGCCGCCTGTTGGCGAATAACATTTCGTATTCATTCATTATTAATCTCTGAGAATAACCTTACGGAGCGGATTGCCGCCTGTTTGGTGAATAACTCTTTGTACTCAAATTCTATTAAATTGTGGGAATAACCTTACGGAGCGGATTGCCGCCTGTTGGTGAATAACCCTTTGTATTAATTTCCTTCACCTTTTGTTAATCAAACCTGCTACGGTAAGGGATATTATTTTCTTTCATACTCCTAAATCGAAATTTATTATGGAACTATTGCTTCTATAATTCCTGAAAATATTATATGTTCCATAATAGTTGAACTTCATTATTTCAACTGAACCTTCCTATTTACGTGAACCTTTCTATTGAATTGTAACCGTTATTCTGAACTGTGGATCTTGAATTTCACTCCACATCATGTTGACAATTTGGATATTATTTGAATCTGTACAAAGTAAACTTCCGATACTTATTGTTATCCTATTTCTTCTGTTCATCATTTACATCATTCTAATCATTCAAAAAAAAATCAAGCTGTTGTGAATATCTGTGGCCGGGGGCACAGATGTGATATATTTGTTGAACAGATGATAGGTTAAAGGCGATATAATAGGTTAAAGGCGATACATCTGTTCGGTGTCTTTTATGGCACGTGGTGAATGTTCTCTTTGGCCCGTAGTGCAAAGATGAACTGTTGTTTGGTATGATTATGACCAAAGGCTGAATCTGGTATAATCATAACCGTTGGTGCTATATTGAATATCTTTGGCCCGTAGTACAAAGATGAACTGTTGATGTGCATGATTATGATCAGGAACTGTGAATTTGTATTATCTTGACTAATGATATTTCAGATGATAAAAGTTGATGATGTTTTTCCTAAAAAGAGAACCGAGTGGACATTATAGTCTGCATTATTCTTCTAATAGATTACTCATTCCGCTGCTATTATTGATCTGAACGTTGTTTAAGAATTTAACTGCAGTTTTTGATATAAACCTTGTAGTCTATTGTATTCTATCAAGAACTCAACTGTTGAAGACTAATGATAATTTATTCGTCATTATCTTAGTCATGATATTCTTTACTGGGCTATTTGAGCTCACCCTTTCTTTTGTTCCATTGTTTTTCAACAGGAGATGAAAACATAACAGGGTCTAGCCGGGGAATGGAGTGAGGGTCCGAGGAATAGCTGTCATAGTCTTCACGTTTTGTAAAATAGTGTGGCAATAATAGTGAAGACTTAGTTGTGTATTATTATACACTGTATTGTTGTACGTTGTGCTTTGTTGTAATAATTTTGTTGTAGTATTTTGACGACTCAAGTTTGGGCTGTGTGGGCCCAGATTTGGGGGCGTCACAGTTGGCATCAGAGCTTAGGGATATGGTCTTTAATGGAGATCTGGGGTAGAACTAGGAGGGGAGAGACGAATAGAATCAGTCACTAGTGTGTCCTACCTAAAATAGATTTTATTATCTAATGAGTCGATTTGAATGTAGGAACATGAAGTGATGAGTCAGTTTATTTGAACTAACATTTATTTTGTGACCACAGTTTAGTATGGCATCTGGAAATCAAGAGGTTAACTATGGAATGCCTGAAGCAAATGTAGCCGAGAATCAAGAGGCCCCAAACAATCCTCCTGCCAACTCAGGAAATAATGTTCCTGATAACATGATGAACGATAGATTCTTTAGGAATTTCATGCAGTTCATACAGAATCAAGGAAGAGGAAATCCAGTCAATAATAACGGTAGAAACGCTGGCAATTTGAGGATGGTCACCGTTAAGCAATTTAAAGAATTAGGACCACCTGAATTCCATGGGAAGCCTGACCCACTCAAAGCGGAGGCATGGCTAAAGCAGACGACAAAAATACTTGATGTCTTACAATGCGCTGATGATCAGAAGGTGCCATTTGCCACTTTTATGTTACGAGGTGAGGCGGACCATTGGTGGGAAGCGGTAAAACGTATCCAACCTTCAGCACTCGAAATGTCTTGGACAGAATTCGAAGAACTGTTTAACGAGAAGTATTTCCCAGAAAGCATCCGCCATATGAAAGAGGTGGAATTCATTAAGCTGGAGCAGGGAAACATGACAGTCTCCCAATATGAAGCTAAGTTTGCCGAGTTATCTCGCTTTGCCACCCATCTTGTGGATGACGAAGCACGAATGAGTCGGATGTTCCTAAGAGGTTTGAGATTCAAAATTCGTCAACAACTTAGCTCTCATAAATTTAGTTTGTATTCAGATGTTGTGGATAGGGCTCAAAGGGTGGAGCAAACAGATGAAACATTGCAGCCAAGAGTTAATGATCAGCATAGAGAAAGGAGTGACAACAACCACAGGAACGAGAACCATCGAGGAGGTAACCAACACTTCGGTGGTAATTCCATACCAAATAACAGAAGAGGAGAATCTAGTGGGAACAATTTCAAAAGAAAGGGATTCCATAATAATTATGGAAGGGCACCAGCACCAGTACCAACACCAGCACCGACCCCAGTTTCAAGGGGAGAAGATCGACCACCAGTGAGATGCTATAGGTGTGGTCAGGAAGGTCACATCAGCCCAAACTGTACACTGCAGTCCAAAAAGTGCTACAGTTGTGGGAAAGAGGGTCATCTTGCGCGGTTTTGTCCTGCCACAAAATCAAGTCCAGCTGCAATGATGATACCAAAAGCTAGCGCGGATAAAGGAAAATCTGTAGTTCAAGGGAGAGCTTTTGTTGTGACATCCCAAATGGCACGAAACTCGAACGAGGTGATAACCGGTAAGCTATTCATAAATTCTCGTGAAGTCTACGCTTTGTTAGATACTGGCTCTACCCATTCTTTTATCTCACCTGCATGTGCTCAGCGTTTAAACTTAACTCCTGAAAACTTGGACTTTGACTTATCAGTTGAAACCCCATTAGGAGAAATGACCATTACATCTACTGTCTATAAATCTTGCCTAGTTCAAATCAACAACCTCACATTATCTGTTGACCTTATTTCTTTGGAGATGCGTGAATTTGATGTGATTTTAGGAATTGATTGGTTGACTACCCATCATGCTAAAATTGATTGTTTTCATAAGATTATTAGTTTTCATATTCCTAATCAACCTGTCATGCAAATTCAAGCAACTAAACCATTGAAATCTATAACTGTTATTTCTAGCCATAAAGCCATTCGTTTATTGAAAAACGGATGTCAAGCCTTTTTAGCTCATGTCACTGATTTGAACAAAAATACGTCAAACTTAAATGATATTCCCATTGTTAATGAGTTTCCTGACGTTTTTCCTGAAGAACTTCCTGGCTTACCCCCAAACCGTGAAATTGATTTTTATATTGATCTTGAACCCGGGTACCAAGCCCATTTCCAAAGCTCCCTACCGAATGGCCCCCATTGAACTTCAAGAGTTAAAAGTCCAACTACAGGAATTGTTGGATACCGGTTTCATTCGTCCGAGTGCATCACCTTGGGGTGCTCCTGTTCTATTTGTGAAGAAGAAAGACGGGAGTATGAGATTGTGCATTGACTACCGAGAATTGAACCATGTCACCATCAAGAACAGGTACCCGTTACCTCGGATTGATGACATGTTTGATCAATTGCAAGGCGCTCAACATTTCTCAAAGATTGATCTCCGTTCTGGATATCATCAGTTAAAGGTTAAAGCTGAGGACATTCCAAAGACTGCTTTCAGAACTCGTTATGGGCATTATGAGTTCTTAGTCATGCCTTTTGGACTAACTAATGCTCCTGCAGCTTTCATGGACATGATGAACCGGATATTCAAGGAACATTTGGATCATTTTGTGGTTGTCTTTATTGATGACATCCTCATATACTCCAAGAGTCGCGAGGATCATGAACAACACCTGAGATTGATACTACAAAAGCTCCGTGAAAACAAATTATATGCCAAGTTGAAGAAATGTGAGTTCTGGCTTGAGGAGGTCGCGTTTCTTGGGCATGTGATTTCTAGTCAAGGAATATCAGTCGATCCTGCGAAGATTGAAACGGTACTAAATTGGGAACAACCCAAAACAGTAACCGAAGTCCGAAGTTTTCTGGGTCTAGCTGGTTATTATCGGAGATTCGTAGAAGGATTTTCTCGAATCGCCACTCCATTAACGCAGCTTACTCGGAAAAGCACAAAATTCATATGGAGCGAGGAATGCGAGAAAAGTTTCCAAGAACTCAAGAAGAGACTGGTTTCAGCTCCTGTTCTGACCATACCATCAGGATCAGGAGAATTTGTTATCTACAGCGATGCTTCTGGCAAAGGTCTAGGCTGTGTCCTTATGCAACATGGAAAGGTTATAGCCTACGCCTCTCGACAACTCAAAGATTATGAGAAAAATTATCCTACTCATGATCTAGAGTTGGCAGCAGTCGTTTTCGCGTTGAAGATCTGGAGACACTACTTGTACGGAGAAAAAGTGGATATCTATACGGATCATAAAAGTCTCAAGTATTTCTTCACCCAGAAGGAACTCAACATGCGACAACGACGTTGGCTTGAGCTGTTAAAGGATTATGACCACACAATCCAGTATCACCCGGGAAAGGCGAACGTTGTAGCTGACGCTTTGAGCAGAAAATCTTATGCAAGTACAAGTGCACTGCTGACAACACAAAAGTGTATTTTGTACGACTTGCAAAAGATGGAGATAGAGCTAAAGACACCAGGGACCCGCTCGAAGATTGCTCACGTGCGAGTAGAACCAACTTTAATCGATAAAATTAAAGCTGCTCAAGCTACCGATCCGGAACTGATAAACATGATAAAGAAAGTACAAGAAGGTGCCATTCCCGAAGCAAGAATCGACGAGAAAGGAATACTTCGAGTCAACTCTCGACTCTGTGTTCCTAACGATCCTGAATTAAAGCATAAAATCATGATGGAGGCACACAACACGCCGTTTGCAATCCACCCAGGAGGTACCAAGATGTATCGAGATCTTCGACATACATTTTGGTGGAACAATATGAAAAGAGAGATTGCGGAGTTTATCTCAAGGTGCCTAACTTGTCAACGTGTCAAGGCAGAACATCAAGTTCCTAAAGGTCCATTACAATCACTTGAAGTTCCCGAATGGAAGTGGGAACACATCAATATGGACTTCGTGACGGGTCTTCCAAAAGTTTCTCAAGGCTTAGATGCAATTTGGGTGATCGTAGATAGATTGACCAAATCTGCTCATTTCTTGCCTATACGAGAAAACTTTTCACTTGAACGTCTTGCCGGTATGTACATAAATGAGATCGTGAGATTGCATGGCATGCCAGTTTCCATAGTTTCTGATCGAGATCCTAGATTCACTTCACGCTTTTGGATCAGTCTACAAAAAGCTATGGGCACTGAACTACGTTTTAGTTCTGCATACCATCCTCAAACGGACGGACAATCGGAAAGGACGATCCAGACCCTCGAAGATCTTTTGAGACTTTGTGTATTAGACTTCAAAGGAAGTTGGGATAAGTACTTGCCGTTGGTGGAATTTTCTTACAACAACAGTTACCAAGCAAGCATAGGCATGGCTCCATTCGAGGCATTGTATGGAAGGAAGTGTCGCTCTCCAATATGTTGGAATGAGGTAGGAGAAGCAAAATTGTTGGGACCCGAGTTGGTACGCTTGACGACCGAAAAGATCCAAATGATCCGACAACGAATACAGACCGCACAAGAACGACAAAAGAGTTATGCTGATCTTCATCGGAGAGACGAAAGTTTCAACGTCGGAGATCATGTATTCTTACGTGTTTCTCCATGGAAAGGGGTTACGAGATTCGGAAAGAGAGGAAAGCTTAACCCTCAATTTATTGGCCCATTTGAAATCCTCGATCGAATAGGAACCGTAGCCTACAGACTAGCCCTACCACCAAGTATGTCTCGCATCCATAACGTTTTTCACATATCTATGTTACGTAAATATGTGAAGGATCCAAACCACGTCATTGAGTTAGAACCAGACGTTATAGCAGAGGATTTAACATACGAGGAGGTACCTGTTAAGATCCTGGATAAGAAGGAGCAGATCCTACGCTCAAAGGTTATACCTCAAGTTAAGGTTTTATGGAGGAACCAAGATACTGAGGAAATGACCTGGGAGCTAGAATCTGAGATGAAATCTAAGTATCCTTACCTTTTCGATATGTCAGGTACGTCAATTTCGGGGACGAAATTTCATAAGGAGGGGAGGTTGTAAGACCCCGAATTTTATGAAATACAAAATTTAATTTTTCTTCATATATATTTTTTTTGAAACAGTAAGTGGTTAAATTAACAAAATTGAAAGTTAAGGATGTTATGTGCAAATTTTATTTTGTCAGACAATATTCGCTTTGTCGGGGAATATTCGTTTGGTCGGGGAATATTCGTGCCGTACGACGGCGCCGAAATAATAAATTATTGGTGGACCCCACAACGGAATATTTGTCGGATATAGAAAACGACAGAAGTAACCTTTTTAAATAAAAATAGTCAACGGAACTGTTAAAATACCGGTGATAAAAGAATAGTAGCATACGGTAGTTTATGGTATTTTCTGTAGCACACGGTACTCTACAGTAACACACGGTATTGCATAGTGTCTCATATTATTGGTCTGATAATTGACACCGTAACTGTTACGCATCATTTCATCGATAATTGTCACTGCATAATATTTTATATTATCAAGTCAATAATTGTTGTTGCACTGTTTTTAAAATTATTGAACCTAATAATTGTCACAGTAACATATGCACAGTAATTCACATTATTGAATCAATAATTGTCATTACACAGTAACGTATGCTTTATTTTACATTATTGTTATCTCTATTATGATGTTATTTAAACAGTTGTATTTCATTAATTTATTGACTTGATATCTAAGAGCTAACTATACTGTATTTATAACAATTAGTCATAATAATTGAATTGATAAAGTTATTTGTTTATAATATAAAGTTAGGTGATTATTAGGTGATATGAAATGAATGGTGTAGATTAAAGTGTGAATTATTGTTGAATAATTGAATTAATTTGTTTATAATATAAAGTTAGGTGATTATTAGGTGATATGAAATGAATGGTGTAGATTAAAGTGTGAATTATTGTTGAATAATTAAATTGATTTGTTTATAATATAAAGTTAGGTGATTATTAGGTGATATGAAATGAATGGTGTAGATTAAAGATAATATAATATTTGAAATGGATGGTGTAGATTAAAAGATGATCTTTAAATGAATGGTTTAGATTAAATGAATGATAAGATTTTTGGCTATAAATAGAAGCCTTAACTTAAGGATTTTTCATAAACTTCCTTACTTGTTCTTTCTTTCTCTCTCTAAATACTTCTTGTGAAAGTTCTCTCTAAGTGTGCTTAAGTCATCTTGAGTATTTGTGAAGATCTATAAGTATACGTGTACTGTTCAAGTTAATCAACCTCATTTAAATCAATATCCAGTCACGTGTTACGGTAAGGGATACCATCTTTTTCATCTTCCATTATTCAAAACATACTATGGTAAGGGATTATCATTATTTGATTCTCGATAATAATATTGTTTCTTCCTTACTCATAAGACGTGCCTCTTATTTCCATGTATTAAATTGTGGGAATAACCTTACGGAGCGGATTGCCGCCTGTTGGTGAATAACCTTTCGTATTCATTCATTATTAATCTCTGAGAATAACCTTACGGAGCGGATTGCCGCCTGTTTGGTGAATAACTCTTTGTACTCAAATTCTATTAAATTGTGGGAATAACCTTACGGAGCGGATTGCCGCCTGTTGGTGAATAACCCTTTGTATTAATTTCCTTCACCTTTTGTTAATCAAACCTGCTACGGTAAGGGATATTATTTTCTTTCATACTCCTAAATCGAAATTTATTATGGAACTATTGCTTCTATAATTCCTGAAAATATTATATGTTCCATAATAGTTGAACTTCATTATTTCAACTGAACCTTCCTATTTACGTGAACCTTTCTATTGAATTGTAACCGTTATTCTGAACTGTGGATCTTGAATTTCACTCCACATCATGTTGACAATTTGGATATTATTTGAATCTGTACAAAGTAAACTTCCGATACTTATTGTTATCCTATTTCTTCTGTTCATCATTTACATCATTCTAATCATTCAAAAAAAAAATCAAGCTGTTGTGAATATCTGTGGCCGGGGGCACAGATGTGATATATTTGTTGAACAGATGATAGGTTAAAGGCGATATAATAGGTTAAAGGCGATACATCTGTTCGGTGTCTTTTATGGCACGTGGTGAATGTTCTCTTTGGCCCGTAGTGCAAAGATGAACTGTTGTTTGGTATGATTATGACCAAAGGCTGAATCTGGTATAATCATGACCGTTGGTGCTATATTGAATATCTTTGGCCCGTAGTACAAAGATGAACTGTTGATGTGCATGATTATGATCAGGAACTGTGAATTTGTATTATCTTGACTAATGATATTTCAGATGATAAAAGTTGATGATGTTTTTCCTAAAAAGAGAACCGAGTGGACATTATAGTCTGCATTATTCTTCTAATAGATTACTCATTCCGCTGCTATTATTGATCTGAACGTTGTTTAAGAATTTAACTGCAGTTTTTGATATAAACCTTGTAGTCTATTGTATTCTATCAAGAACTCAACTGTTGAAGACTAATGATAATTTATTCGTCATTATCTTAGTCATGATATTCTTTACTGGGCTATTTGGGCTCACCCTTTCTTTTGTTCCATTGTTTTTCAACAGGAGATGAAAACATAACAGGGTCTAGCCGGGGAATGGAGTGAGGGTCCGAGGAATAGCTGTCATAGTCTTCACGTTTTGTAAAATAGTGTGGCAATAATAGTGAAGACTTAGTTGTGTATTATTATACACTGTATTGTTGTACGTTGTGCTTTGTTGTAATAATTTTGTTGTAGTATTTTGACGACTCAAGTTTGGGCTGTGTGGGCCCAGATTTGGGGGCGTCACAGGTGATCCACCAAGAGATCTATGAATTAAAGAAGTGGATTTTTGGTTTCTTTAAACCATGGGTGGCTAACCCTAATTCTCTCTCTCTCTAACTCTTAGATCTAGAGAATTATGTAGTACTCTCTCTCTCTCCTAATGAAAGAGTGTGTAACCTTGATCTATGATAAGACTCCTCTTATTTATAGATCTAGTCAACCCTCCTAAACTATTTAGGATTAGGATTTTAATTTGATTCTCAATTTAATTAGGAACTAAATTAATTAATTACAATTCATAAACCATTTAGGAACTTAATAATTTAATAATGAGAGTACTTCTTATTAATTAATTACTAAACCATTTAGTAACTTAATTAATTATTATAATTATAATTCCTAAACTATTTAGGAACTTAATTATTTAATAATAATATTAGTACTTATTAATTAATTCCTAAACCATTTAGGAACTAAATAATAATACTAGTAGTAATAATAATAATAAAAATAATAGTAATAATAATAATAATAAGACTCCTCTTATTAATTTATAATTAGTATTTCTAAAATACTAAATTATAAATATTAAGCTATTTAATTTATTCTATCACCATAGTATAAATTAAATATACTTAATTTATTATTACGATTATGCCATCCACTTCTAAAATAAATATTACTCTTTTGCGGTGTGACCCTTTAGGTTCTCCATATTAAACCGGTTGTATAATAAATAAATTAGAACAATTCTAATTCATTTATTACGAATTAACTCTTTAATTCAGAATAAATAATTATTCCACAATAAGGGTAAGCCCCCTTAGCGATTAGTCGACTTTCCAGATAATATAGATTTCAACATTTAATCGTAAAAGAACCTTTCAGCAAATAGTTACCGTACAATTCAATCATTCTACCATACAATGTCCCAATCAAATATAAGACACAGAATTTCTGTCAAGTCTCATTTATTTGATCATATGCATTTCAATTCACAAATACACAACTCTAGTTAATGTAAATTAGAAACTCCTTTCTAATTCCATTCAACCCTGACCAGGGATTTCTGAGTTGTCACTTATTGAATCGCATAGGACATTCTCTCCCTTTACTGGAAGTGGTAGATCCTTTGTTGATCATTCATCTATCTCCATGTGTACCTTATTATACCCAATCATATCCTTTGATATACCAATAGGTCTTAAGAAATATGTCAAAGTATAACTTAGTACACACAAGATACTAAGATGATCTCAAGTCTAAGGATCACTTGTACGACTATCACATAAGGAACTCCTATTGACAGATGAGTAAAACTCCATTAGGTGTTCCTTGAGCGAGTCACGTTCAGTGAACTTATTCTCTAATAAGCACCTACATACTTGCTTTAGTGTCTCTACACAAATGATTATGAGATCAATCATCCTCTTCATAAGAGCAAGCATAGTATGTACCAATCTATCCGGATCTACTAATCCCCTTTTTAGCGATCCAACGATTAGGAACAATTTTAGTTTTGAGCTATCTTGAATTTAGATCTCATTAGCATGATCCTCATCATGGTTCTAAAAGCATTGCTCGAAAACTATGGGTTTATCCATTTGATTAATTCAAGTAATTAATCATGAATAAAGAAATGCCTTGATACTTTTATTAATAAATGAACAAGATTACAAAGTATATGCTTATCACATCAAATGTGATTGGCTTGAGGGCATGTTACTTTCAGAACGCAAGTCCTCATTTGAGGAAACTTGCTATTCGGCTCGTTATTTCCTCTAAATTTGCAAACAAATACGTGATTAAGAGTCATATTAGTTCATTATACTTCGGTTAGCCTCAAAAGGAGCAATCCTCTCACTCTCGCACTGAAAACAATGCGTACAACGTACGCAAGTCTTCATTTGAGGAAACTTTCTATTCGGTTCGTTATTTCCTCAAAATTTGCAAACAAATAGGTGATTATGAGTCATATTAGTACGTTACACTTCGGTTAACCTCAAAAGGACCAATACTATCACTCTCGCATTGAAAACAATCGTACAACGTACGCAAGTCTTCATTTGAGGAAACTTGCTATTTGATTCGTTATTTCCTCTAAATATGCAAACAAATAGGTGATCAAGAGTCATATTACTTTGTTATACTTCGGTTAGCCTCAAAAGGAGCAATCATATCATTCTCGCATTGAAAACAATGCGTACAACGTACGCAAGTCTTCATTTGAGGAAACATGCTATTCGGTTCATTATTTCCTCTAAATTTTCAAACAAATACGTGATTAAGAGTCATATTACTTCGTAATACTTCGGTTAGCCTCAAAAGGAGCAATCCTATCACTCTCGCACTGAAAACAATGCGTACAACGCACGCAAGTCTTCATTTGAGTAAACTTGGTATTCGGTTCGTTATTTCCTCTAAATTTGCAAACAAAAACGTGATTAGGAGTCATATTACTTCGTTACACTTCGGTTATCCTCAAAAGGAGCAATCCTATCACTCTCGCATAGAAAACAATCGTACAACGTACGCAAGTCTTCATTTGAGGAAACTTGCTATTCGGTTCGTTATTTCCTCTAAATTTGCAAACAAATACGTGATTAAGAGTCATATTACTTCGTTATACTTCGGTTAGCCTCAAAAGGAGCAATCCTATCACTCTCGCACTGAAAACAATGCGTACAACGCACGCAAGTCTTCATTTGAGGAAACTTGCTATTCGGTTCGTTATTTCCTCTAAATTTGCAAACAAATACGTGATTAAGAGTCATATTACTTCGTTATACTTCGGTTAGCCTCAAAAGGAGCAATCCTATCACTCACGCACTGAAAACAATGCGTACAACGCACGCAAGTCTTCATTTGAGGAAACTTGCTATTTGGTTCGTTATTTCCTCTAAATTTGCGAACCAATACGTGATTAAGAGTCATATTACTTCGTTAAACTTCGGTTAGGCTCAAAAGGAGCAATCATATGATTCTCGCATTGAAAACAATGCGTACAACGGACGCAAGTCTTCATTTGAGGAAACATGCTATTCGGTTCGTTATTTCCTCTAAATTTGCAAACAAATAGGTGATCAAGAGTCATATTACTTTGTTATACTTCGGTTAGCCTCAAAAGGAGCAATCATATCATTCTCGAATTGAAAACAATGCGTACAACGGACGCAACTCTTCATTTTAGGAAACATGCTATTCGGTTCGTTATTTCCTCTAAATTTACAAAAAAATACGTGATTAAGAGTCATATTACTTCGTTATACATCTTCGGTTAGCCTCAAAAGGAGCAATCCTATCACTCTCGCACTGAAAACAATGCGTACAACGCACGCAAGTCTTCATTTGAGGAAACTTGCTATTCGGTTCGTTATTTCCTCTAAATTTGCAAACAAATACGTGAGTAAGAGTCATATTACTTCGTTATACTTCGGTTAGCCTCAAAAGGAGCAATCCTATCACTCTCGCACTGAAAACAATGCGTACAACGTACGCAAGTCTTCATTTGAGGAAACTTGTTATTCGGTTCGTTATTTCCCCTAAATTTGCAAACAAATACGTGATTAAGAGTCATATTACTTCGTTATACTTCGGTTAGCCTCAAAAGGAGCAATCCTATCACTCTCGCACTGAAAACAATGCGTACAACGCACGCAAGTCTTCATTTGAGGAAACTTGCTATTCGGTTCGTTATTTCCTCTAAAATTGCAAACAAATACGTGATTAACAGTCATATTACTTCGTTATACTTCGGTTAGCCTCAAAAGGAGCAATCCTATCACTCTCGCAATGAAAACAATGCGTACAACGCACGCAAGTCTTCATTTGAGGAAACTTGCTATTCGGTTCGTTATTTCCTCTAAATTTGCAAACAAATACGTGATTAAGAGTCATATTACTTCGTTATACTTCTTCGGTTAGCCTCAAAAGGAGCAATCCTATCACTCTCGCACTGAAAACAATGCGTACAACGCACGCAAGTCTTCATTTGAGGAAACTTGCTATTCAGTTCGTTATTTCCTCTAAATTTGCAAACAAATACGTGATTAAGAGTCATATTACTTCGTTATACTTCGGTTAGCCTCAAAAGGAGCAATCCTATCACTCTCGCACTGAAAACAATGCGTACAACACACGCAAGTCTTCATTTGAGGAAACCTGCTATTCGGTTCTTTATTTCCTCTAAATTTGCAAACAAATACGTGATTAGGAGTCATATTACTCCGTTACACTTCGGTTATCCTCAAAAGGAGCAATCCTATCACTCTCGCATTGAAAACAATCGTACAACGTACGCAAGTCTTCATTTGAGGAAACTTGCTATTCGGTTCGTTATTTCCTCTAAATTTGCAAACAATTACGTGATTAAGAGTCATATTACTTCGTTATACTTCGGTTAGCCTCAAAAGGAGCAATCCTATCACTCTCGCACTGAAAACAATGCGTACAACGTACGCAAGTCTTCATTTGAGGAAACTTTCTATTCGGTTCGTTATTTCCACTAAATTTGAAAACAAATAGGTGATTATGAGTCATATTAGTACCTTACACTTCGGTTAACCTCAAAAGGAGCAATCCTATCACTGTCGCATTGAAAACAATCGTACAACGTACGCAAGTCTTCATTTGAGGAAACTTGCTATTCGGTTCGTTATTTCCTCTAAATTTGCAAACAAATACGTGATTAAGAGTCATATTACTTTGTTATACTTCGGTTAGCCTCAAAAGGAGCAATCCTATCACTCTCACACTGAAAACAATGCGTACAACGCACGCAAGTCTTCATTTGAGGAAACTTGCTATTTGGTTCGTTATTTCCTCTAAATTTGCAAACAAATACGTGATTAGGAGTCATATTACTTCGTTATACTTCGGTTAGCCTCAAAAGGAGCAATCCTATCACTCTCGCACTGAAAACAATGCGTACAACGCACGCAAGTCTTTATTTGAGGAAACTTGTTATTCGGTTCGTTATTTCCTCTAAATTTGCAAACAAATACGTGATTAGGAGTCATATTACTTCGTTACACTTCGGTTATCCTCAAAAGGAGCAATCCTCTCACTCTCGCATTGAAAACAATCGTACAACGTACGCAAGTCTTCATTTGAGGAAACTTGCTATTCGGTTCGTTATTTCCTCTAAATTTGCAAACAAATACGTGATTAGGAGTCATATTACTTCGTTATACTTCGGTTAGCCTCAAAAGGAGCAATCCTATCACTCTCGCACTGAAAACAATGCGTACAACGCACGCAAGTCTTCATTTGAGGAAACTTGTTATTCGGTTTGTTATTTCCTCTAAATTTGCAAACAAATACGTGATTAGGAATCATATTACTTCGTTATACTTCGGTTAGCCTCAAAAGGAGCAATCCTATCACTCACGCACTGAAAACAATGCGTACAACGCACGCAAGTCTTCATTTGAGGAAACTTGCTATGCGGTTCGTTATTACCTCTAAATTTGCAAACAAATACGTGATTAGGAGTCATATTACTTCGTTATACTTCGGTTAGCCTCAAAAGGAGCAATCCTATCACTCACGCACTGAAAACAATGCGTACAACGCACGCAAGTCTTCATTTGAGGAAACTTGTTATTCGGTTCGTTATTTCCTCTAAATTTGCAAACAAATACGTGATTAGGAATCATATTACTTCGTTACACTTCGGTTATCCTCAAAAGGAGCAATCCTATCACTCTCGCATTGAAAACAATCGTACAACGTACGCAAGTCTTCATTTGAGGAAACTTGCTATTCGGTTCGTTATTTCCTCTAAATTTGCAAACAAATACGTGATTAAGAGTCATATTACTTCGTTATACTTCAGTTAGGCTCAAAAGGAGCAATCCTATCACTCTCGCAATGAAAACAATGCGTACAACGCACGCAAGTCTTTATTTGAGGAAACTTGCTATTCGGTTCGTTATTACCTCTAAATTTGCAAACAAATACGTGATTAGGAGTCATATTACTTCGTTACACTTCGGTTATCCTCAAAAGGAGCAATGCTATCACTCTCGCATTGAAAACAATCGTACAACGTACGCAAGTCTTCATTTGAGGAAACTTGCTATTCGGTTCGTTATTTCCTCTAAATTTGCAAACAAATACGTGATTAGGAGTGATATTACTTCGTTATACTTCGGTTAGCCTAAAAAGGAGCAATCCTATCACTCTCGCACTGAAAACAATGCGTACAACGCACGCAAGTCTTCATTTGAGGAAACTTGCTATTCGGTTCGTTATTTCCTCTAAATTTGCAAACAAATACGTGATTAGGAGTCATATTACTTCGTTACACTTCGGTTATCCTCAAAAGGAGCAATCCTATCACTCTCGCATTGAAAACAATCGTACAACGTACGCAAGTCTTCATTTGAGGAAACTTGCTATTCGGTTCGTTATTTCCTCTAAATTTGCAAACAAATACGTGATTAGGAGTGATATTACTTCGTTATACTTCGGTTAGCTTCAAAAGGAGCAATCCTATCACTCTCGCACTGAAAACAATGCGTACAACGCACGCAAGTCTTCATTTGAGGAAACTTGCTATTCGGTTCGTTATTTCCTCTAAATTTGCAAACAAATACGTGATTAGGAGTCATATTACTTCGTTACACTTCGGTTATCCTCAAAAGGAGCAATCCTATCACTCTCGCATTGAAAACAATCGTACAACGTACGCAAGTCTTCATTTGAGGAAACTTGCTATTCGGTTCGTTATTTCCTCTAAATTTGCAAACAAATACGTGATTAAGAGTCATATTACTTCGTTATACTTCGGTTAGCCTCAAAAGGAGCAATCCTATCACTCTCGCACTGAAAACAATGCGTACAACGTACGCAAGTCTTCATTTGAGGAAACTTGCTATTCGGTTCGTTATTTCCTCTAAATTTGCAAACAAATACGTGATTAGGAGTCATATTACTTCGTTACACTTCGGTTATCCTCAAAAGGAGCAATCCTATCACTCTCGCATTGAAAACAATCGTACAACGTACGCAAGTCTTCATTTGTGGAAACTTGCTATTCGGTTCGTTATTTCCTCTAAATTTGCAGACAAATACGTGATTAAGAGTCATATTACTTCGTTATACTTCGGTTAGCCTCAAAAGGAGCAATCCTATCACTCTCGCACTGAAAACAATGCGTACAACGTACGCAAGTCTTCATTTGAGGAAACTTGCTATTCGGTTCGTTATTTCCTCTAAATTTGCAAACAAATACGTGATTAAGAGTCATATTACTTCGTTATACTTCGGTTAGCCTCAAAAGGAGCAATCCTATCACTCTCGCACTGAAAACAATACGTACAACGCACGCAAGTCTTCATTTGAGGAAACTTGCTATTCGGTTCATAATTTCCTCTAAATTTGCAAAGAAATACGTGATTAGGAGTCATATTACTTCGTTACACTTCGGTTATCCTCAAAAGGAGCAATCCTATCACTCTCGCATTGAAAACAATCGTACAACGTACGCAAGTCTTCATTTGAGGAAACTTGCTATTCGGTTCGTTATTTCCTCTAAATTTGCAAACAAATACGTGATTAAGAGTCATATTACTTCGTTATACTTCGGTTAGCCTCAAAAGGAGCAATCCTATCATTCTCGCATTGAAAACAATGCGTACAACGGACGCAACTCTTCAGTTTAGGAAACATGCTATTCGGTTCGTTATTTCCTCTAAATTTGCAAACAAATACGTGATTAAGAGTCATATTACTTCGTTATACTTCTTCGATTAGCCTCAAAAGGAGCAATCCTATCACTCACGCACTGAAAACAATGCGTACAACGCACGCAAGTCTTCATTTGAGGAAACTTGCTATTCGGTTCGTTATTTCCTCTAAATTTGCGAACCAATACGTGATTAAGATTCATATTACTTCGTTATACTTCGGTTAGCCTCAAAAGGAGCAATCATATCATTCTCGCATTGAAAACAATGCGTACAACGCACGCAAGTCTTCATTTGAGGAAACATGCTATTCGGTTCGTTATTTCCTCTAAATTTGCAAACAAATACGTGATTAAGAGTCATATTACTTCGTTATTCTTCGGTTAGCCTCAAAAAGAGCAATCCTATCACTCTCGCACTGAAAACAATGCGTACAACGCACGCAAGCATTCATTTGAGGAAACTTGCTATTCGGTTCGTTATTTCCTCTAAATTTGCAAACAAATACGTGATTAGGAGTCATATTACTTCGTTACACTTCGGTTATCCTCAAAAGGAGCAATCCTATCACTCTCGCATTGAAAACAATCGTACAACGTACGCAAGTCTTCATTTGAGGAAACTTGCTATTCGGTTCGTTATTTCCTCTAAATTTGCAAACAAATACGTGATTAGGAGTCATATTACTTCGTTACACTTCGGTTATCCTCAACAGGAGCAATCTTATCACTCTCGCATTGAAAACAATCGTATAACGTACGCAAGTCTTCATTTGAGAAAACTTGCTATTCGGTTCGTTATTTCCTCTAAATTTGCAAACAAATACGTGATTAAGAGTCATATTACTCCGTTATACTTCGGTTAGCCTCAAAAGGAGCAATCCTATCACTCTCGCACTGAAAACAATGCGTACAACGTACGGAAGTCTTCATTTGAGGAAACTTTCTATTCGGTTCGTTATTTCCTCAAAATTTGCAAACAAATAGGTGATTATGAGTCATATTAGTACGTTACACTTCGGTTAACCTCAAAAGGAGCAATACTATCACTCTCGCATTGAAAACAATCGTACAACGTACGCAAGTCTTCATTTGAGGAAACTTACTATTTGATTCATTATTTCCTCAAAATTTGCAAACAAATAGGTGATCAAGAGTCATATTACTTTGTTATACTTCGGTTAGCCTCAAAAGGAGCAATCATATCATTCTCGCATTGAAAACAATGCGTACAACGGACGCAACTCTTCATTTTAGGGAACATGCTATTCGGTTCGTTATTTCCTCTAAATTTGCAAACAAATACGTGATTAAGAGTCATATTACTTCGTTATACTTCTTCGGTTAGCCTCAAAAGGAGCAATCCTATCACTCTCGTACTGAAAACAATGCGTACAACGCACGCAAGTCTTCATTTGAGGAAACTTGCTATTCGGTTCGTTATTTCCTCTAAATTTGCAAACAAATACATGATTAAGAGTCATATTACTTCGTTATACTTCGGTTAGCCTCAAAAGGAGCAATCCTATCACTCACGCACTGAAAACAATGCGTACAACGCACGCAAGTCTTCATTTGAGGAAACTTGCTATTCGGTTCGTTATTTCCTCTAAATTTGCAAACAAATACGTGATTAAGAGTCTTATTACTTCGTTATACTTCGGTTAGCCTGAAAAGGAGCAATCCTATCACTCTCGCAATGAAAACAATGCGTACAACGCACGCAAGTCTTTATTTGAGGAAACTTGCTATTCGGTTCGTTATTACCTCTAAATTTGCAAACAAATACGTGATTAGGAGTCATATTACTTCGTTACACTTCGGTTATCCTCAAAAGGAGCAATCCTATCACTCTCGCATTGAAAACAATCGTACAACGTACGCAAGTCTTCATTTGAGAAAACTTGCTATTCGGTTCGTTATTTCCTCTAAATTTGCAAACAAATACGTGATTAGGAGTCATATTACTTCGTTACACTTCGGTTATCCTCAAAAGGAGCAATCCTATCACTCTCGCATTGAAAACAATCGTACAACAAACGCAAGTCCTCATTTGAGGAAACTTGCTATTCGGCTCGTTATTTCCTCTAAATTTGCAAACAAATACGTGATTAAGAGTCATATTAGTTCATTATACTTCGGTTAGCCTCAAAAGGAGCAATCCTGTCACTCTCGCACTGAAAACAATGCGTACAACGTACGCAAGTCTTCATTTGAGGAAACTTCCTATTCGGTTCGTTATTTCCTCAAAATTTGCAAACAAATAGGTGATTATGAGTCATATTAGTACGTTACACTTCGGTTAACCTCAAAAGGACCAATACTATCACTCTCGCATTGAAAACAATCGTACAACGTACGCAAGTCTTCATTTGAGGAAACTTGCTATTTGATTCGTTATTTCCTCAAAATATGCAAACAAATAGGTGATCAAGAGTCATATTACTTTGTTATACTTCGGTTAGCCTCAAAAGGAGCAATCATATCATTCTCGCATTGAAAACAATGCGTACAACGTACGCAAGTCTTCATTTGAGGAAACATGCTATTCGGTTCATTATTTCCTCTAAATTTTCAAACAAATACGTGATTAAGAGTCATATTACTTCATAATACTTCGGTTAGCCTCAAAAGGAGCAATTCTATCACTCTCGCACTGAAAACAATGCGTACAACGCACGCAAGTCTTCATTTGAGTAAACTTGCTATTCGGTTCGTTATTTCCTCTAAATTTGCAAACAAATACGTGATTAGGAGTCATATTACTTCGTTACACTTCGGTTATCCTCAAAAGGAGCAATCCTATCACTCTCCCATAGAAAACAATCGTACAACGTACGCAAGTCTTCATTTGAGGAAACTTGCTATTCGGTTCGTTATTTCCTCTAAATTTTCAAACAAATACGTGATTAGGAGTCATATTACTTCGTTA